>LR749938.1:1050837-1065736 GCA_902729485.2 Mus minutoides | reverse complement strand
TTCAGCACTATCTTGCTGGCATATGCTATAGTGTCTATGTTTGGTGGCTGATTGTGGGATGGATCCCTGGCAGCCGCAGTCATTGGGTCCATCCTTTGGATTCAGCTTCACACATGATCTCTGTAACTCTTTCAATGTGTGCTTTGTTCTTAATTCTAGGAAGGGGTGATGTGTCCACATTTTGATCTTCCTTCTTCTTCTTGAGTTTCATGTGTTTAGTAAATTGTATCTTGGGTAGTCTAGGTTTCTGGGCTAATATCCACATATCAGTGAGTACATGTTATGTGAGTTCTTTTGTGATTGGGTTACTTCACTCAGGATGATGGCCTCCAGATCCATCCATGTTTTTGAGTCAAAGAATTAGCCTTTGTTTTTTGTAGACTACCATCATGTTTTATATCAAGAAGTATGTTGTCTTTTCTATTTAGAGGTGAAATTATCACAGTGGTGATTATCAAGAGTGTACATTGAATCTAAACAAATATATGAGAATATGTTGCTGTTTTTCATGAGTAGATACAGTTTATCTTTTTGTTATTAAACTTAGTACTAATTTTCTTTTGATTTAGAGATGAGACATGTTTTTCACAAAAGGTCCAATATGTTTACTTTTTTCTTTACAAAACATAACAAAGACATCTTGCAGATGTTTCTCCTCAGCTACTATAGTAGAATGTTTCTATCTTTTTATTTTAATATTTTGCTTTATACAAAATATTAAATATTTAATGATATATTTAATATGTTGTGTACATTGAGACCTAAAATTGTGAATATTTAATAACAAATCTTTAGTCATCACTTTATTATGCTGAAATAATAAAAATTTATCCATATTGTAGAACTTAACCAGTAATTTATTGGTAAGATAAAGTTTAGTTACTGAAGAAAAAAACCACACACATCAATGTATGATTATCCTCAAGTAAATATTGTGCCAAAACTAGAGTAGAAAGGAATTAGAATCAAGACAGAAAGTCATGTAGGCATATATAATATATAATACATAACATATACTATATACTATATGGTATATAATAAATATATAATATAGTATAATATAGTATAGTATAGGATATAGGATATAGAATACTATATGTACATATATACATCATAAAGCAAATATATATGATTGTGTTTACTATAATTAAAGACCATTAATTTTTCTTAATGTCAAATATTGAAAGATGGTTACTTTCTCAGCTAGTCTGACACAGACTTTAGGAAAAGTTACAAATACATTAACAGAAGACCTGAAGAAATTAAAAAATTAAGCCAATTACCCAGGAAAATAATTATAGACACAAAAACCAAACTAGCTGACAACCTTGGTCTTCTAAATATTAAATTCCTTCAGAAAGGAACCTACTCCCACCAAAAATAATCCAGCATAAAGAAAGGGGCATACATGGGCATTATCTGAGGGAGGTATTAAAAAGTAAAATAACAGGAAAAAGTATCCTCAAAGGTATTTTAGAAGGAAACAGGACTTTGACTCTCAAAAAGATGTAAATCTCTACAAGAAATAATACTTATATTCAGAAGGAAGAATGAATTTTAGCTACTTGAATTCTGATCCTCATTTAGAACAACTGGCTTGAAAGGTTTGATTCCATTTTCTTACCCAGATATACTCAGTCTGTTGCGATTCTGATTCTTCTTATTGCATCCTCTACAGTTCTTTCAGTTATCCATGCCCAGTACCAGAAAGCTTACCTGACAAGCACATTCTACCTTTCTGGCTTTGGATTCTTGAGGTCTAATTTTCCATTTGCCAGAATTTTATTCATCTATTAGGGACCCTTGTTCATGTCTCACTTCTATCAAAAAGCAGTAGCTTGGTCCTGTCTGAGAAAGCAACTCAGGACTCTTACTTAACCTTTGTTTATAGTCAGCCACAATTGCTATGCCTGAGGTATACCAATTGCTATACATTACTCCAGTGAATCATATTTTCTTGTTTGGTACTGAATGAAAAGAAGCAATAGAATGGAACACAATGCAATAACTCATGGTGAGCACTATAGAGTGTTCCTTTCTGGTTAGAAATCACTTCTACCGTCTGGGAACTGAAGGAGGAGCTCTTGGAGAGCACAGGATAGAGAAAAGTCAAGCAATAGACAGCATGGCTTCTAGCCCTGGCCTCCTCTTATTTGTCCTGAGTATTTAGACTATCACAGGTGTGATCTTTCAACTCTTTGGAAGTGGCTTTATTTTATTATTTCTTCATAATAAAAGCAATCTACAGTAAACCAGTAGCCAACATCAAACTGAATGGAGAGAAGCTGGAAGCAATCCCATTAAAATCAGGAACTAGACAAGGCTGCCCACTGTCTCCCTACCTATTCAATATAGTACTTGAAGTCCTAGCCAGAGCAATTTGACAACAAAAGGAGATCAAGGGGATACAAATTGGAAAGGAAGAAGTTAAAATATCACTGTTTGCAGATGATATGATAGTATATATTCGGGACCCCAAAGACTATACCAGAGAACTCCTAAACCTGATAAACAGCTTCAGTGCAGTAGCTGGATATAAAATTAACTCAAACAAATCAATGGCCTTTCTCTACACAAAGGATAAAAGGGCTGAGAAAGAAATTTGGGAAACAACACCCTTCACAATAGTCACAAATAGTATAAAATACCTTGGTGTGACTCTAAGGAAGTGAAAGATCTGTATGACAAGAACTTCAAGTCTCTGAAGAAAGAAATTGAAGATCTCAGAAGATGGAAAGATATCCCATGCTCATGGATTGGCAGGATTAATATAATCAAAATGGCTATCCTGTCGAAAGCAATCTACAGATTCAACGCAATCCCCATCAAAATCCCAACTCAATTCTTCACTGAGATAGAAAGGGCAGTTTGCAATTTCATATGGAATAAAAAAATAAAACCTAGGATAGCAAAAACCATTCTCAACAATAAAAGAACCTCTGGGTAAATCACCATGCCTGACATTAAGCTGTACTACAGAGCAATTGTGATAAAAACTCCATGGTACTGGTACAGCAACAGACAGATAGATATTCTTTTCTTTAAGTGTTGGTTGTGTGTTTGTATGATTTGTGTGCATAGGAGTGTGTGAGTGTTCCTGTGCCATGACACACTCAAGAAGATCAAAGGACAGTTTCAAATGTTGGCCTTTCCCTTCTACTCACTTAAGGAGAGCATCTGCAATTGTTCCTCAATGTGTACACAGACTGAGTTTACCCAATAGGTTCTGCAGAGATTTCTATGCCTGCCTACTGTCTCACTGTAGAAGCACTGGGATCATTAATGTGTGCTACTATTTCTGGCTTTATGTGGGTTCTGGGGATTCCAATCTAAGTCCTACATGGTAAGTAGTGCATGCTCTAATGTAACTCTCCAGACCCTTCTTTCCTTTTTATATCAATGGATAGAAAAAAAACTCATAAAATCTCAGTAGTGGTAGTTTAAAAGACTAATGTAAGAAATTAGCAGTCCTTTCCTGATTTTGAGGGTAGATTTTTGGCAGGATACAATAACACATGGAGATGATTGTAAGAAGTTTATTTGACAGACTGCAATGGATGTTACAGTCAATTGTACTTGGAGAAAATGATAATGGTTTTGAAAGACATGTAAGAAGCCTTTGTTAATTCATGTACACACTACAGTAAATGTAGTATTAGTTTCCTGCGATGGGCATAGATGGCAAATCATAAGGGCAAATATTCTCTTCATTTACAATGTCAACAACTATTGCAAATGTTACAGTTTCTGTAAGAAATCAAAACAAAAGTCATCTCTCAGACACTCTAGGGTTCTCTGATTTTCCTGTAGGATCAGTTAAGTCCTTCCAGAGATAGTTTCCCTGAGACATTTGCAAGTCACTCCCTTTTATTGTCCTTTCTCAGGCTATGCTTTCTATAGCTTTAAATCCCAGAAATACTGCTCATAGGCTTCCTTTCCATCTATGATTTTGCTTTCCCATGCTTCCAACTGGAAGTTCTGCAGCCATGTTTATGTTTTTAGTTTTCCCTCTTTGGCAAGTAGTTCTTTTTACTTACCTATGATTTCAAAATTCCAGAAAAGGGTGGTAGTATAACCATTACAGAGGCAATGGGTTTGTGTATAGTTGAAGGCACCTTCCATTGGTACACTACTTACAAGGTAAGCTTTGACCTGGGTGGGAGAGAAAGCCCATTGTTAGTACAACAAAGGAAAATATAAGACAATATAAGACATGAAATAGCTAAGATGTGGCCTAGGAATACAGACACCATTCATTCATCAATGTATTATCATTCTACATGCTAATTTTCCTAGGCTTTCTCTCTTCACACCATTATACTTACCTGAGACATCCGAGTGTGAGATTCAGGAGGATGTAAGTGATTCCATTGGGCAATGAGGTTCATCTTGCTGTGCCTGTCTCCTAAAGGAAGGCTTGTCTTTGGTGCAAGCTAGAGTTCTTGGAAATGACTCATGTGAACTTTTACTATGTGACCCAATGAATAGCCTTCCAGTTGTTTAAGTATTGATTCCAGGGCAAGGCTTTGTGAGAATGATAGTCAGGCCCCTGAGTCAGTAAATTCTAACTCTATCACAGTTGAATTATTCTCTCATTCACATCAATTCCAACCACAAGATTAAAAGTTACTCCCTCTGCCTATGTCTAGACATTATTGCATAGGTAAATTTTTTGAAGGCCAATTTCTTTGCTTTTTAAAGTTGAGAGTGCCCGTTCACTTCAGAAATCACATATTAATATGTGTATTAATATATTATATTATTATATAATTATCTATAATATTAAATATGTAATATACACACACACTCCTGTTCCTGGCATCTAACTTAGAAGTTTTGTCTTAGGGGTATGTCTACCAAGATGGATTTGTGAATAGAATTCAATGATTACAAAAACTGATGAGAAAAAATATACATTTAGATGAGATTCAACCTTTCATCATAATTACAGTTAAGAAGGCAATGCAGTAAATGAGGAATAGATATGATTTTTACTAAAAACTGAATGAAAGCATTTCATATCAAGTTTCAGATTCGGTTGTTTTGAAATGTTGCCTGCACTCATCTTTACCTTGAATATACGGTCAGTATCAGGGCGGTGGTATGATGTTTTCTCCCACATCTATCAAAAATGTTTTTTTTATTCTTACAATAAAATTTTATTATTTTCCTGAAGGGACACATCCGAATATTACTGATGCAATGCATAGCACCCATAGCTATAAGAAGTTTTGAATTTTATTAAGTTATTTTCTTTTTTAAAAAATTTTTATTAGATATTTTCTTAATTTATATTTTTATACTGAATAATTATTATTCAGAAAGGTAAGAGGGAAACAGGCTCAGTTTAAGGTCTTAATGGAGAAGAAGAAACCCATTGCTCATATTCTCCTCTCACACCTGCTCCAAACTATGGTTGCTGGGCGTTCATATGAGAACCTTGTTCCCAAGCCTTCACCAAAATCCACTAATGCTCAGGGCAACCCTGGAGGCTGCACTACCAGCTCTCCATGAGCTCTTTGTCTTCTTCCACGTATTACTATCTTAGATGTTTTTCATTCTCTTTCTCACCCTTTTTGTTCCTAGACTCTTGTGGACCAGGGTTTCTTCTCTGTGAAATGGGAATCATCATCTGCTCCAAGTTCTCAACATTGTTGTGAGATTCGTTTAACCAAATACATATGAATATGCTAACTTTGTCATACAGTATTAGCAGAAGAGACTAATTCAATTATATTCATAACTCCAGTCAGATTTTGCCTTGAATTTACTGCCCATCTATCTACTTACCGCCATACATTCTTCAAATTGTGTTTGAAGTCTAAGTTTCACACTAATCTGCTGATTTGCCTCTGCTGTGGATGGAACATGTAGGCCAAACAAAATTGGCTTTCGAACAGTTCTGAGAGGAAAAAAATAGGGCACAGAAATCTGAGACCCGATTATAGACCCGAAAGTACTATTCTAACATGGGCAAAGAGAGAAAATAAAGGTAAGAGTAATATATCCTGACTCAATTCCAAAGCAGCATCCCCAGGATTCTTTGTGTGTTGATTTCAATGTTTCCTTTGTTTAATTAAGCAATGGACATATTATTTAAAACGAAGCATTCTTTTTCCAAGTTACAAATGACAAATTTTAAAAGAAAAGATTATCTACTATCTAATACTATTTCTTAATACCCTATATTAAGTTGTTGTGCTCATGTTGTGTGTCATGTGATCCTTTCACGGGGGTCAACTAAGATCACCCAAAAGAGAACCCACATATATTCACATTATTATTCATAAGAGTAGCAAAATTATGAAGAAGCAGTGAAAATAATTTTATGGTTGCGGGTCACCAAAACATGAAGAACTGTTTGAGAACCGCTGCCCTACAGTTTGTTAGCTCCTTGTCCCTGACTGGAACACTAGAGTCAAGTCATCCTTTGGAAAACCTTCATACCCACAGAATCAAGTAAACAACCCTGTCCTGGAGGATTACGTGGCTCTTCCTCGAAGACCACCCCTTATGATTGCTAGATAGGATCTAGGAATGTGGACCTACTTAGAAGTTGCACGTGTTGTAATTGTGAACACACCACAGTTGGGGAAAAGTACATGAGATAAAAGCAAAGAGCAAGTCTTCCTCTTGAATCTGCAATACCTGCTTTGGGCCAAGGGGATAGATCAATCAAAGAACCCAACTAGTTATTTTCTTTTTAAAAAAAATTTTTATTAGATATTTTCAACTAGTGTCCTTTGGTGTTTTGTGTGATAGAAAAGAATTCTCAGAGAACTTTATTCATACATTTTCTTGGAGCTGAACATGTTAGATTTCAACACTGGCACCAACTTTCCTATGATTCAAAGATATATGAATACCAATTATCTTAGAAATTCCCATTTGTGAATGACTTCAGGATTGTAGGATGATCACATTAGATATAACAATTAACCATGCCAGTGTTTTCCTGAGGTCATGGATTCCATACCAGGGAGATATTGAATAACAAGTACAGGAGGGTTAGTCACCAGCTGGGATGGTCATAGCACTTAACTGTTAGGCTTATTTTAACATGGGCTTCCTCTTAGTAAGGAAGAATGCCATCTACACTGGAATATGCATGGATACTCAGGGTGTCTGCATCAGCTCTTCAGAACCTTGTGGTTTCTGCTAGGAAAGGACATTTGGCCAAGCTTCCCAGAGCACTAATAGGTTCACAATCCAGAAAGCCAGCACAGTTAGCCTGCTGCCAGGGTAGAGATCTCTAGTTTGATTGGGTGTCTTTGCTTCCCCTAGCTTCGTTTGTTCTCTGGTTCCATTTTTTATTTCATTCATTCCTTCACATTTTCTGCTTTCTTCAAACATGTATTCTCAATATTGTGGCTTTCAGGTTCAAGGATGACTGTTACAATAGGTCCACGTCTTTACCTTTATGTGTTATCATTGGGATGACATCTATGATGAATGACTGTTTTGTTAGTTCAACCTAAGACTATGTAATACTCTTTTAGTGAGATGCCACTAAAAACTAAATAGTCATTAGTAATAAAGTCTCTCATTCTCAGAGACTCCTGCAAATGACATTGAAACTATTGCTAGAACTGAGACCTCTTTATCTTTATAAAGTACACTGAGAAAAATTAAGAACCACAAATGTGAGAGAGTAAGAATAAATGTTTTTGGACAACTTATCATATACTTTGGGGGCTTTATTGTATAGGCAAGCCTATACACCTGATGGAAGTGTGAAGGGAATCTATGAAGGCTACGAAGACAATGGAACTTGACATATGATTCATGAGAAATATCAAGTACAAATTCCTTTGCTACATAAAAAATCTATATGAAACTGTACAGATTTCCAGGCCAGAAGGAGACTATGCTTTTTTCTGCATAAAAACAAGAATGGGTTTACTCACTCATTATCCTGGCTTTCAACAATCCCCAGCTGCAGGCATAAGACCAAGAAGAGTGTGGCAGCACTGAACATGAATGAGAGACCCTGCATAGTGGAGACATCAGAACACTAGACCAGTAGGGTTCTTGGTGCTCAGTGCAGGTTTTATATACACTTCACAGAAGTAGAAAAGCTGGTAGTTAGGTCCATGAAGTGAATCACCTAAAAACTCTCCTTATCTGATCGTTCCTTATTGGGGAGAAGTTTGTTATTTCTATGAAAAAAAGTGTCATCACTCAATTAAATTGTTATAGTATATGTGATTGTTCTTCCCTATTTTCTTAGTGTCAAAAACCTTCTTTAAAGGTCCTTTCTTGGCTAACAGACATGTTTTTCTTCTGTGTCATTTACTTCTGATCCTGTTTCTTATCTTAAGTAATTATTTGCTTGGTCTTGGCAGACGGTAGACTTTCTGATTGATGGGTCCCAAGATACAGATGGACAACACATTCATTAATGATTTTGCTATTAATTCAAAGTGAAATTCCACTAAAAACTTTATTAAAGTTCTGATATTATCAGCCATTGTTACCCAGAAGTCACTTCCAATCATATTGTTAGGAGAACTAGGAAAGGGCTGAGCTCTCTGGATGATGGAGCAGTGTGACTGTAATACCTAATAACATGGTGGTGTTTGTGATTGTTAAGGCCTTCTCTACTTCAGGAGTAATAGTAAGTTATCCAGATGCTCAAAGTCTCTATAGTGAAATGTTGCTCTCATTGTACAGAATCATTCACACACTAAAATCCTTAAAACAGGTCATTGAGCATTAAAAATCCAGTCATTTTCCACATTTTACCTGTGGTAGTAAGGCATATATAAAGATAATTATAAGAATTCCCTCCACTTGACCACAACTCAAATTATATATATAAAATAATATAATANGTATATATAAGTATATATAAGAGACATTCTTGAAACATGAACTTCTCTCCTATGAAATGATAGGGAGATTCATTTTTTCTTATATATCCCTATAGTATTTAAAGCTATACTTTAACCTAAGTGTTTTTATTTTAAGATTCTTTTATCTGTGGAATGACAAGAGCCAAGGAAGATGCTCAGAGGTATAAATTTGAAATTCACCAATCTAAGGCTTACCTTGTATTTTGCTATGGTGTTAGTTAGGAAAATAAAGTCTAGCTGTAAGCTCATAGTGGATGAATTTTTAAATCCCTCTCCTACTTCTTAGTCTTGTGATAATTTTTTTTTCTTTTACACTGGACACTAATAGCTATTTGTTGTTTGTAGTTACAACCACATACTTTCTTCTATGTCCCAAGAATGATGTTTTCATTCTCCCTTGTCTTGTACTCAGTGAACCTCCTTCATAAATTTTCTTTTATGTTTTAATGTTCTTTATACCAATTCATTTCTTATTTATTTGAACAATCTCTTCTAGAGGTTCATCATAGCTTATATTAGCCACAGAAGTGGGAAAAATCTAGATCATGTCTACATAGAAAATACAGAAATAATTTTGCTAGACTATAACCCCCTTCCAAGGGACATCTCTGTACTTTAGTGTGCATAGGTGCAACTTTTGATTAACTAGATCTTAACAAGGACAGATAAACATGAATTAAGATATATATTAAGTATAAAAGATTATTCTATAAATGAACAGAGATGTGTGACACCCATAATACTTCAAAATATGTAACAAAATGTAATGACCATAGTAAAATTGGCTGGTCCAATAGTTTTATGAGTCACTTTGACTAAACAAAATACTCAGTAACATAAATGTTGCTTTGAAGGTGTTTAAAACAAAAGTGTGAAAAACATGGTCAACAATATTTCAGTCAGATTACCTTCTATAATGTAATAGAGAAGCCCCCAAAGAGAGTTACAGAAGAGGGCACACATCAGAATAGGGCAAGTACATTCTAAACATTCTTTATGAAGTCCCTCACCGCACCCTTGTAGTAATATTATGTATGTAGTTTCTATTTTCATCTTGTTTTACAACTGGACAAATGAAGCATAAGAAAGACAAATTCCCAGCAAACTTATCATTTAGCACCCAAAGAAACTAAATTTTAGATCATGTTTGCTGCAATCTGACAAATTTTAGTTACAATATAATAATACAGACAAGATACAAACTCACAAATAGAGAGGACTTTGAAAGACTCACCAGCAAGTAAGGTACCTGGAGTTTGCGCATTAACTCAGAGTAAATACACATTGTGAATTGTGTTCAACTCAGGAAATTTAAATCTAGAGCTAAGTATTGACTAACCCTATTGGCTGCTCATGACCATAAAAGTTCCATTGATGGTAACTGGAAAAACTGGGATTTTATTATATTCTTATTATATTTGACTATCCTGCTCATAATGAAGTCATAAACATACATATGTACATATATATATATATACACATTTATACATAATTCTATTACATTAATTCAATTTTGTCCTTTCTTCAGTCTTTCCCTCCTCCCCCTCACATGTATTATAATGTGTTTGTGATGGTTAGAGGATTACTTGGGTGTGCAAGCCTGTTCAATTAAAAAAAATAGTCTACAGACTGGGTACATAAATATGACCCAGCATTTTGCTGCATACAGAAAAAGCACCTCAGTGAGAAGTACAAATACTAACTCAGAGTAAAAGACTGGAAAACAATTTCCAAGCAAATGATCCCAAGAAACAAGCTGAAGTAGCCATTCTAATATCAAATAAAATAGACATTCAACCAAAAGTTATCAAAAAAAAAAAAAGTGAGGAAGGACACTCATCAAAGGAAAAATCTACCAAGATAAACTTTCAGTTCTAAAGACCTGTGCTCCAAATTCAAGGCAATCCACATTCATAAAAGAAACTTTACTAAAGCTCAAAGCACACATTGCAACTCACACAATAATAGTGGGAGACTCCACCCCACTCTCACCAGTGGACAGATCATGGAAACAGACACTAAACAGAGACACAGGGAAACTAACAGATGTTATGAAACAAATGAATTTAATAGATATCTATAGAAAATTATATCAAAAAAATGGATATATCTTCTTCTCAGCACCTCAGGGTAACTTCTCCAAAACTGACTATATAATCAGTCTCATAACAGGCCTTAACAGATACAGGAAGATTGAAATAATCCTATGCAGCCTATCAGATCACCACAGACTAAGGCTGGTCTTCAATAACAACAAAAACAAGAGAAAGCCTACATTCATATGGAAGCTGAACTACTCTCTACTCAATGATAACTTGGTCAAGGAAAAAATAAAGGAATAAATTAAAGACTTTTTAGAATTAAATGAAAATGAAGGCTCAGCATACCCAAACTTATGGGACACAATGAAAGCAGTGCTAAGAGGAAAACTTATAACTCTGAGTGCCTCTTATAGTTCTGAGTGAATTCAGCTCAAGGGGAGGTCCAAAGGCCTGACACTATTACTGAGGCTATGAGCTCTCACAAAAAGGGACCTAGCATGACTGCACTCCAGAAGACCCAACAAGGCATTGAAAGAGTAAAATACTTGCATCCAACCAATGGAAGGAAGAAGCTGATTTCGTTTTTTTTTTTTTTTTTTTCAATGTGTTCTTTTTTTTTTCCCCCAACATTGATTAGATAATTTCTTCATTTACATTTCAAGTGTTATCCAGAAGGTTCCCTATACCCTCCACTCCCAGGACCTGCTCCCCTACCCACCCGCTCCCACATCTTGGCCCTGGCGTTCCCCTGTACTGGGGCATATAAAGTGTGCATGACCAAGGGGCCTCTCTTCCCAATGATGGCCAACTAGGCCATCCTCTTCTACATATGCAGCTAGAGACATGAGCTCAGGGGGTACTAGTTAGTTCATGTTATTCTTCCACCTATAGGGTTGAAGACCCCTTCAGCTCCTTGGGTACTTTCACTAGCTCCTTCCTTGGGAACCCTGTGTTCCATCTAATAGCTGACTGTGAGCTTCCACCTCCATGTTTGCCAGGCATTGGTATAGTCTCCCACGAGACAGCTATATCTGGGCCCTTTCAGCACTATCTTGCTGGCATATACTATAGTGTCTATGATTGATGGCTGATTGTGGGATGGATCCCTGGCAGCCGCAGTCATTGGGTCCATCCTTTTGATTCAGCTTCACACATGATCTCTGTAACTCCTTCACTGTGTGCTTTGTTCTTAATTCTAGGAAGGGGTGACGTGTCCACATTTTGATCTTCCTTCTTCTTGAGTTTCATGTGTTTAGTAAATTGTATCTTGGGTAGTCTAGGTTTCTGGGCTAATATCCACATATCAGTGAGTACATGTTATGTGAGTTCTTTTGTGATTGGGTTACTTCACTCAGGATGATGGCCTCCAGATCCATCCATTTGCCTAGGAATTTCATATATTTATTGTTTTTAATAGCTGAGTAGTAATCCATTGTGTAAATATACCAAATTTTCTGTATCCATTCCTCTGTTGAGAGACATCTGGGCTCTTTCCAGTTTCTGGCTATTATGAATAAGGCTGCTATGAACATAGTGGAACATGTGTCCTTATTACCAGATGGAATATCTTCTGGATATATGCCCAGTAGGGGTATTGCAGGATCTTCCGGTAGTACTATGTCCAATTTTCTGAGGAACCGCCAGACTGATTTCAAGAGTAGTTGAACGAGCTTGCATTCCCACCAACAATGGAGGAGTGTTCGCCTTTCTCCACATCCACGCCAGCATCTGTTGTCACCTGAATTTTTGATCTTAGCCATTCTTACTGGTGTGAGGTGGAATCTCAGGGTTGTTTTGATCTGCATTTCCCTGATGATTAAGGATGTTGAACATTTTTTCAAGTGCTTCTCAGCCCTTCAGTATTCCTCAGTTGAGAATTCTTTGTTTAACTCTGTGCCCCACTTTTTAATGGGGATATTTGATTTTTTTCTCTTTATTAGATATTTTCTTCATTTACATTTCAAATGTTATCCAGAAATTTCCCCTTACCCTCCTGCATCCCTGCCCTGCTCCCCTACCCACCCCTCCCACATAATGGCTCTGGTGTTCCCCTGTACAGGGGCATATAGAGTCTGTATGACCAAGGGGCCGCTCCTCCCAATGATGGCCAACTAGGCCATATTCTTCCATATGTGCAGCTAGAGACATGAGCGCAGGGGGAACTAGTTAGTTCATGTTATTCTTCCACCTATAGGGTTGAAGACCCCTTCAGCTCTTTGGGTACTTTCTCTAGCTCCTTCCTTGGGAGTCCTGTGTTCCATCTAATAGCTGACTGTGAGCAACCACTTCCGTGTTTGCCAGGCACCGGTATAGCCTCCCATGAGACAGCTATATCAGGTCCCTTTCAGCATTATCTTGCTGGCATATGCTATAGTGTTTATTTTGGTGGCTGATTATGGGAAGGATCCCTGGCAGCTGCAGTCACTGGTTGGTCCATCCTTTTGATTCAGCTTCACACATGATCTCTGTAACTCCTTCAGTGTGTGCTTTGTTCTGAATTCTAGGAAGGGGCAAAGAGACCACATTTTGAACTTCATTCTTCTTGAGATTCATGTGTTTAGTAAATTGTATCTTGGGTAGTCTAGGCTTCTGGGCTAGTATTCACATATCAGTGAGTACATGTTATGTGAGTTCTTTTGTGATTGGGTTACCTCACTCAGGATAACACCCTCCAGATCCATCCATTTGCCTAGGAATTTCATATATTCATTGTTTATAATAGCTGAGTAGTACTCCATTGTGTAAATGTACCAATTTTTTTTTGTATCCATTCCTCTGTTGAGGAGCATCTGGGTTCTTTCCACTTCTGGCTATTATGAATAAGGCTGCTATGAACATAGTGGAACATGTGTCCTTATAACCAGATGGAAACTCTTCTGGATATATGCCAAGTAGAGGTATCGCTGGATCTTCCCGTAATACTATGTCCAAAATCCTGAGGAACCGCCAGACTGATTTCCAGAGTGGTTGAACAAGCTTGCATTCCCACCAACAGTGGAGGAGTGTTCCCCTTTCTCCACATCCACACCAGCATCTGCTGTCACCTGATTTTTTGATCTTAGCCATTCTTACTGGTGTGAGATGTAATCTCAGGGTTGTTTTGATTTGCATTTCCCTGATGATTAAGGATGTTGAACATTTTTTCAGGTGCTTCTCAGCCATTTGGTATTCCTCAGTTCAGAATTCTTTGTTTAACTCTGTGCCCCACTTTTTTTTTTTCTTTTTAAAATTTTTTTTCAACTTTTATTAGATATTTTCTTCATTTACATTTCAAGTGTTATCCAGAATGTTCCCTATATCCTCCCCCCTCCCGGCCCTGCTCCCCTACCCACCTGCTCCCACCCCTTGGCCCCGGCGTTCCCCTGTATTGGGGCATATAAAGTCTGCATAACCAAGGGGCCTCTCTTCCCACTGATGGCCAACTAGGCCATCATCTTCTATATATGCAACTAGAGACACGAGCCCAGGGGGTACTAGTTAGTTCATGTTATTCTTCCACCTATAGGGTTGAAAACCCCTTCAGCTCCTTGGGTACTTTCTCTAGCTCCTTCTTCCTTGGGAACCCTGTGTTCCATCTAATAGCTGACCGTGAGCTTCCACCTCCATGTTTGCCAGGCATTGGTATATATTCCCCTGAGACCTCTATATCCGGGCCCTTTCAGCACCATCTTGCTGGCATATGCTATAGTGGCTATGTTTGGTGACTGATTGTGGGATGGATCCCTGGCAGCTGCAGTCATTGGGTCCATCCTTTGGATTGAGCTGCACAAATGCTCCCTTTAACTCTTTCAATGTGTGCTTTGTTCTTTTTTTTTTTTTTTTTCAACTTTTATTAGATATTTTCTTCATTTACATTTCAAGTGTTATCCAGAAAGTTCCCTATATCCTCCCCCCTCCCGGCCCTGCTACCCTACCCACCCGCTCCCACCCCCTGGCCCCGGCGTTCCCCTGTATTGGGGCAAATAAAGTCTGCATAACCAAGGGGCCTCTCTTCCCACTGAT
>LR749938.1:959337-979275 GCA_902729485.2 Mus minutoides | reverse complement strand
TTCCTGTATTTCCTTCTTGTAGTCCTCCATATACATCATGACGAGTGACTTTATATCCATGTCCTGTTTTTCTGGTGTGCTGTTGTATCTAGGACTTGATGGGGTGGGTGAGTTTGGATCTGGTGATGCCAAGTACCCTTGGATTCTGTTGCTTCTGTTCTTATGCTTACCTCCTGCCATCCCTGCCCAAGGAGACCTGTTGTTGGTGCAGACCAGAAGGGAGCGTCTGTCTTGTCCTGGGCCTTTCTCAATGTCCTGCTGTTCTCTCAGGTCGCTTGTGATTGGGCTGGAACAGATGCTGAGTTCAGCTGCTCACCAGTGGTCCTTAGATTGTTAGGAGAGTCCCGCTGGAAGCCTGGGTGGGTGCGCAGTACCCAGGCCTTGCGCCCTGCGCAGTGGTCCGGAGATCACTGGGAGAGCTGGAAACCTGGGTGGGTGCACGGCACCCAGGCCTTGTGCCCTGCGCTGGAGCTGAGTGGTGTGGGCCGGAAGGGAAGGGGTCCACTCTCTGCCCTCCGCCTGTCTATCTCCCCCTGCTGACTCAAGTCTCACGAGTTTGGACTGGAACAGATGTGTGTTCCTCTTACCAGTGGTCCGGAGATCGCTGGGAGAGCTGGAAACCTGGGTGGGTGCACGGCACCCAGGCCCTGCGCCCTGCGCTGGAGTGGAGCGGTGTGGGCCAGAAGGGAAGGGGTCTGCTCTCCGCTCTCTGCTCTCTGCCCTCCGCCTGTCTATCTCCTGCTGCTGACTCAAGTCCCACGAGTTTGGACAGTGGTCCGGAGATCGCAGTGGTCCTGAGATCGCTGGGAGAGCTGGAAACCTGGGTGGGTGCACGGCACCCAGGCCTTGCGCCCTGCGCTGGAGCGGAGCGGTGTGGCGAAGTCATTGTTTTTAATAGCTAAGTAGTACTCCATTGTGTAAATATATCACATTTTCTGTATCCATTCTTCTGATGAAGGACATCTGAGTTGTTTCCTGCTTCTGGCTAGTACAAATGAAGCTGCTTTGAACACAGTGGAGCATATGTTCTTGTTATATGTTGGAGCATCTTTTGGGTATATGCCAAGGAGTAGTATAGCTGGGTCCTCAGCTATAACTATTTCCAGAGAACTAAATAACCCTATTTAAAAATGGGGTACTGAGCTAAATAGAGAAATCTGAACTGAGGTATCTTGAATATCTGAGAAGCACTTAAAGAAATGTTCAACATCATTAGACATCAGGGAAATGCACATCAAAACAACCCTGAGATTCTATCCTATGCCAGTCAGAATGGCCAAAATCAAAAACTCAGATGACAGCCCATGCTGGCAAGAATGTGGAGAAAGAGGAACAGTCCTTCATTGCTGATGAGATTGCAAGCTGGTACAACCACTATGAAAATCAGTCTGGCAGTTCCTCAGAACATTGCAAATACTGTATACTCACTTTTAAGTGGACAGTTGCTATAATGTACAGGATAACTATGCTATAATCCACACACCCAAAGAAATTAAATAGCAAAGAGGGTCAAGGGAGGAGACTTCAATTCCACTCAGAAGGAAAAATAAAATAGACATCTGAGATGGATGGAAGGAGGGAACAGGATGACTGGATGTGCCAGAGGGGTGAGGAGGAGACAGGAATGGGGATTAAGTCTAGAGAGTGGATGTGGGAGAGGACTGAAAGAGAGGATGGAAATTGGTGGAGTGCAGCTATGGAACAGGGGAAGCTCCCAGGAGTCTATGTTGGTAAGTCTGCTGAGACTCCTAACAGCTGAGTATATAGAGATTGAAGTGGCCAACTCCTAGGCAGGACTTCCAGTGGAGGGAGGAGGATACTAACACCCCATCCTGATCTTGATGAAGAATATACATACATACATACATACATACATACATACATACTATATACATATTTCTATTACATTTATTTATTTTCTCCCTTTTCTCTTAACATACCCACAAGGTGTGTTTCTGTGCACATATAACATAATATGCATGTGATGGTTAGAGGGCAACTTCTGATTGTGATCAAGTTATAATCTTCCATCTTGTGTTTCCTGGGGGTTAAACTCAGGTCCTCAACTTTGTTAACAAGGTCCTTTACCCATTGACATGTCTCATTAGTGTTTGCAGTAATATATAACTTGATAAAAGATAATTGGGTTTGATGATACATGCTGTACTGGCTAGGTTTGTGTCAACTTGACACAGCTGGAGTTATCACAGAGAAAGGAGCTTCAGTTGAGGAAATGCCTCCATGAGATCTAGCTGTGATGCATTTTCTCAATTAGTGATCAAGGGCCCCTTGTGGGTGGGACCATCTCTGGGCTGGCAGCTTTGGGTTCTATAAGAGAGTAGGCTGAGCAAGCCAGGGGAAGCAAGCCAGTAAGGAACATCCCTCCATGGCTTCTGCATCAGCTCCTGCCTTCTGACCTGCTTGAGTTCCAGTCCTGACTTCCTTGGTGATGAACAGCAGTATGGAAGTGTAAGCCAAATAAACTCTTTCCTCCCCAATTTGCTTCTTGGTCATGATGTTTGTGCAGGAATAGAAACCCTGACTAAGACACATGCTTATAAACCTACTATTTGGGAAGTGAAGGAAGTAGGATAATGATTTCTAGATCATCCTTACCTATGTAGTGAGTACAAGACCAGACTAGAACCACGAGATTCTGTTGCAAAGACAAATTGATGTATAAGGTTTTGAACAGGAAAATATCACAGGTTTCAATAACTTGTTCATATCATAAATGACAGATATTCTATTGAAACTTTGTAGAAGTGAATTTCGACTTGGCATTTGCATTCATGACTCTCTTTCCTCTTTTTTTTTTTTCCAAGACAGGGTTTCTCTTTATAGCCCTGGCTGTCCTGGAACTCACTTTGTAGACCAGGCTGGCCTCAAACTCAGAAATCCACCTGCCTCTGCCTCCCAAGTGCTGGGACTAAAGGCGTGCGCTACCATGCCCGGCTCTATTTCCTCTTAACTAGTGAGATTGTGAAGGTTATAAGAGTCAGCTCACATGGAGGTTTCTATGAGATATGAGGCACAGGAGAAATTTAAGAGAAAACTTTCTTTTAAAGTTTTGAAATGTAAATCAGAGTTCGTCTGAGAAAAACATGAATAGGATTGTGTGTGTGTTTCTGTGTGAGTGCTTGTGTGTATACACTCATGTGCAGACAACAATGTGTTAGCCTTCTTCTTAGATTCCTCATAAAATCAAAGGAAGTTAGTACAACAGGAGTTCATTTGTAGCTTCCATAAAAACTTTTAAAAGGCAGTCCAGCTCTTAGAATCACCCACTGTTAGTCCCAGTTCTAAGATCACTCTGGGTATTACAATGTTGTTAAAAGGAGACAGAGTTTCTGCTTCAATATTATGTCCATTGGTGAGAGTGTGGTGTTGAAGTCTTCCACTATTTTTGTGTGTGTTTCAATGTGTGTTTTGAGATTTAGTAAAGTTTCTTTTATTAATGTGAGTGCTCTTTCATTTGGGGCATAGATGTTCAGAAATGAAACTTTTTCTTGGATTTTTCCCTTGATGAATATGAAGTGTCCTTCCTCATCATGCTTGATAACTTTTGGATAAAAGTCTATTTTATCTGATATTAGAATAGTAACTCAAGCTTGTTTACTGGGACTATTTTCTTGGAAGATGTTTTTCCATCCTTTTACTTTGAGATAGTGTTTGTTTTTGTAATTGAGGTATGTTTCTTATATGCAGCAAAATGCTGGATCTTGTTTGTGTAACCAGTCTGCCTTTTTATAGGTGAGTTGAGTCCATTAATATTGAGAGATACTAAAGAGAGATGGCTGTTGGTTCCTGATATGTTTGTTTTTGTAGGTGGCTTTATGTGCTTGTGGTTCTCTCCTTTTGGCTTTGTTGTGAGATGTTTAATATCTTGCCTATTCTTTGGTGCAGGTAACCTTTCTTGTGTTGGAGTTTTCCTTCTAGAATCCTTTGTAGAACTGGATTGGTAGATAGACACTGTTTGAATTTGGTTTTGTCCTGGAATATTTTGGTTTCTATGTTATTGAGTGTTTTGCTGGGTATAGTAGCCTGGGCTGGCATTTGTGTTCTCTTAGAGTTTGCATGACCTCAGGCCAGGCTCTTCTGGCTTTCATAGTCTCTGTTGAGGAGTCTGGTGTAATCCTGATATGTCAACCTTTCTAGTAAGAATGAGAACATCTTGAGTTTTGCAGGCAAATGAATAGAACTAGTAAATAACATCCTGAGTGAGGTAACTCAGACCCAAATGGACATGCATGGTATATACTCACTAATAAATTGATATTAGCCAAAAATTCAGAATACCCACGATACAGTCCACAAAACTCAAAAATGTCAAAAAGCTGAATGGCTCAAATGGTGATGTCTCAGTGGCACTTGGAGGGAGAAGAAAGCAATCACAATCAGGGATGGAGAAAGAGACTTGGGAGGAAAAGTGGATGAGGGGTAGGGGAGATAAGGGAACCTGATTTCGTATTGGGTGAGGGAAAATGACAGAAACCATGAGGGCCAGCAGAAATAGCGGAGACAGGCAAACTTGGGAGGTAGGATGTTAGGGGTACCTTTCAGAATGCACCAGAGACCTGGGAGATGAGAGACTCTCAGGACTCAAAAGGAGGAAACTTAGATGAAATACCCAACAGTAGGGAGAGGGACCTTTTAGAGCCCACCTCTAGAAGGAAGACAGGGCATTAAATGATTGAGGCGGTTGCCATTCCACAGTCACAACTCTGACTCATAATTGTTCCTGTCTGAAAGAATTACAGGGATGGAAATGGAGAGGAGCCTGAGGAAAAGAAGGTCCAGCAACAGGCCCAAAGTGGGATTCAGCTCAAAGGGAGGTTCCAAGGCCTGACACTATTTCTGAGGCTATGCAGCACTCACAAAAAAGGAACTAGCATGACTACCCTCTGAAAGATCCAATAAGCAGCTGAAATGGTCAGATGCAGATATTTGCACCCAACCAATGGACCAAAGCTTCTGATCCCTGTTGTTTAATTATGGAAGGCTGAAAGAAGCTGAGGAGAAGGGTGATCCTGTAGGAGGACCTGCAGTCTCAATGAATCTGAACCCCTGATATCTCTCAAACACTGGAGCAGCAAACAGGCAGCATACACCAGCTGATATGAGGCTCCCAACACACATACAGTAGAGAACTTCTTGGTCTATGTTCATTCAGAGATGATTCATCTAACCCTCAAGAGACTGGAGGCATCAAGGAGTTTAGAGGTCAGTTGGTGTGGAGGATGAGGACATCCATGTGGAGCTGGGGCATGGGGAGGAGGTATGGGATGTGGAACAGTTGGAGGATAGATGGGGGTGAGTGAATAAAATATGGAATGTAAAAAATAAATTAATGAAAAGATTTTTAAAAAGAATTAGTTTTATTTCCTTTTTTTTTCTTTCATTTTTTTCCCTCTATCAAAGACTTTGAGTCCTGTATTGAATCAGAGTGGACAGAATAGGTACCTGTGACATTCTGGAGTTTAGATAATAGGCTTTTAGGGGTTTTTATTTGTTTGTTTGTTTGTTTGTTTTTCTTGTTCACAATAATCTTCTCTTAATGTGTTAGCTATCTCATAAGTCCTTCTGTGCTTACATTTGTGGACAGACATTTACTTTCTGTGCCAATATCATTGCTGATATTAATTTATTTACATTTTACAGTTCTCCATTTAATTCTAAAATATTAGTTTAGAAACTTATCTAAGTCTTCTGAAATGTAGTATAACTTTGCAAAATATTTTCTAGTGATTTAATATCTTTGAGGTATGTTGCACCAAATCCTTATTTATCACTAATTTTTAATTGGAATTTTTTCTTTTGTTTAGTTTGACTGTTTTTTTCCCAGTATTGTCCATACTTTCAAAGAAACACTTATTTGCTTATTTGATACTATTTGTGAATTCATTTTTATTCTTATGTTTTGCTGTCTACAGACTTTGGTTTCTCTTCTTATTTGTAGAGTCTTGTATTAAAGAAGAAAATATCTAAATTGAAAACTGAAATCTTGAAGTCTCTCATTGTTATTTCAGGTTTGATGTGACGTTATATGTCTTTTGATGCTTTTGCTAGTAAATAAACAGTTCTGGTGTTCTATATTTGCTTTAGTTATATCTTCTTGATGAGTTGTTAATTTTTAGTGGATACACTTATCTCTTATGATTTGTTTTCTTGTGAAGTCTTGTTGATCAACTTTAACACCATAGCCCCAGGCTACTTAAAGCTTCTATCTATTTGCTTGGTAGGTTAATTTCTATCCTTTGATTAACAGTTTCTTCATGCTTTGCTACATAGATGTGTTTCTTATATAAAATAGAATGTTGGAATTTATCTTTTAATCAAATCAGTTGTTCAGCATCTTTTAATTCTTGAATTAATGCCATTTTATTATTAAGAGATGTCTGCTTTTTGTCATGGTTGTTTTAGTTGTTCCAGTTGGTTAGATTACTTGATAGTTCTTTGGAACCTTCCATACTGTTATGAAGGCTCTTCCAGTTTGCTGTGTTATACATGATTGATTTTTTTCCTGGAACTCTTTTGTTTATCTGCTCATCTTATGAAATGTATTCTTTCTTGTGTTGTCACATATGAGGCTTTCTTTTCTGCTACCTGGGTATGGCATTTCATTAAGAGTTTTCTATAATTTTAGCTTAGTTCTTTTATATTGATTTATCTTCTATTTGTCTTGAAATATTTTCATTTCTCTATTTTATATTTACTTATTTACTTATGTATTTATTTATTCATTGGTACTACAATCTCAGTTGAAAGTTATTTACCTTCAATGTTGAAATTTAACACTTGAAGTTTTCCTGTCATTTAGAGATGCTGGCAATAATTTTGATGTTAACCTGTATAATAGTTGACATGTTTCTCCTTTTAACAATGCTTTTAGTTATTTATTTTATGTTACTTTCAATATTATATAATTTCTTATCTTGAATCTATACAATAGGAAATCTAGTAAGAAATACCATGATTTGAGATCAGTTATGACCTTAAGTGCAAGAGAAGAAATTTGAATACTACAAGTTTGCCTCTTACAAGTTTCAGAAATTAAAAAAATACTTGGTGGATAAATTGTAGCTTATACACTCTTTTCTTTGCATCCAATCATTTCAATTAGTGAAATTAGAAAGGAATAAGAAGGGGATAAATGTACTAAAAAAGTATAACAAGCAAAGCATGTGTGATAGATATGAAAGATGATAGAAACATATATTATTTTAGGTAAAGACGCATCTAACCCTCAAGAGACTGGAAGTCCCAGAGAGTTTAGATGGTCAGATAGGGTTGGGGTGGGAAAACAGGGGTATGGGGAGGAGGTATGAAATGTGGAACAGTTGGAGGGTAGATCAGGAGGGGAGTAATAAAATATGGTGTGTAAAAAAATTAATTAAAAATAAAAGAAAATCCCCTTCAAAAAAGAAAAGAAGCATAAAATATATTTCAATCCTTGGTATAGGTTTAAATTCAAGTGAATAATTACAGTAAAACTTAAAACTAACTACCTGTGGGACAGAGTAGTGACTATATGCTAGACTTTGGTTAACTGAGTCTGTTAAATACTGTGGAGATCCATATTTATCTTTGTCTGTGCTTAGGCTACTTGAGAAAGTTCTACCACCAACTTCCAGGAATCCTATATGCCATTATCTGTTCCTAAGCAGGTTAGGTATGCAGAGATATGGGTAGGAAGAACTGAAGGAAGCTGGGTGTTAATGTGAGAATTGGTGCGGTGGCATATGAGGGAGGGTCTTGTGTATCTTTCAGCTTTAGAAGTTCTTACCACAACTTTGCTTCTGTTTGTCTTCACTGTTAGTATAGGATTCATATATGAAATTCTTACTACACCAGTGTATCCAGATCCCTGTGTACTTCTTTTGACCATGATGTCATTCTCTTTGAGGCATTGGGTGACATATATTTTGTGTGGAATATGTGACATAAATTTGGAAGAACAACTGTTAAGTAGCAGTATATCATTGCTGGAGAGAATATATTGGCCCAGGAAATAGAGAGTGGAAGTGTTAACTCTTGTCATCACTTTCAGTTGTGAACATATGGAAATATTAGGTATGTATGAAAACTATTTGATAAAATAATGTCAGAGTATTGTTGAAAAACTTTTGCAAATTTATATACTCCCACTGGCAGTACATCATATTTCCAGCATCCCTCTATTTCACACACAGAAACACACAAACACATGCACACAGCAAAACTCAGCTCTTCTAATTTTTCTTACTGAAAGACACAATACACAAAATGGCTTGACATTCAAATGCACCATAAGCTCTGAACCTATTTCTGGCCAGTAGTTGAAAAGAAGAAAGTTATTGATCAGATAGTTCAGAACAACAAAAGGATATAGTTGAACTATAAAGATAGAAGAACTTGAGATATTTCCTCAATCCCACTTTGACTTTTCATTATTACTCTGCAAACAGCTGCTCATTTTATCTTTGGGCATTTTTTCTTATACATTAAGTGGTGAGAACCAGTTCACACCTCACTCACTAGGATTTGTACACTTACTATATCACTTTTGTTGAATGTGTCCTGTAAAAACAGTGTTAAACCTTTGGCTGTCTGAGCAGATAGGACAGTAATTTGTAGAACAAAGATACAGAGTTCATTGTGAAGTTGTAGTTTGTTTATCAAACAGAATTTGACCTCAGTTCATTTCACCATATTTTATTTGCTGACAGATAAACATAAATGAAAAGAATGCTCTTCTTCACAGGCAATTTCGTAACATGGATCTATGGAAGACATCTTCCGGTTCATGATACAGTGATTTTTTGTGTAGCAGTTCCTACGTAGGAAGTTACTGGAAATATCTTTTCATCATGAGGACATATATTCTTAGCTGGAACAACTTCTGCCTTCCCTTGCAAGGCAGTATTGTCTACAGGAAAGAAAACCAAAGTGTTAAATCATGAAATCTACATAGCTTCATCCACTTCTTCTAGATTTAGCAAAGTCTGAGTCCACTTCCAAAGTAAAAATTGCTGCTTGAACTCCCTTTATTCAGTGTCAGTGTCTTCTGTCCCCTCATTTTTTTTTTCACTTTGGTTTCTTATCAGTATAAGTCACTCCCCACCCCAGTTCTTCCTGCTAGGATCTGATTTCTTTTAGTTGCTTCCCACTCGAATCCATCCTGACAATCATTGTTATCCAACATTCATAAGCAGGTAGGAAATGTTACCACTTACCAGAAGCTTGAATCTCCCAGTGGTATTTGTTTTCACTGCAAAGGCAGGAAGTGTAAGTGGCATGAGAAGTAATGTACTTGATGCTTGGATTCATCACAGTACTGACTTTCACCTGAGAGAAGAAAGAGAGGAAGGGCTAATATCAATATAGAAATGGCAGCCTGGATTTGACCATTCAGCAAAATATAAAATTCACGGAGCACTGTGGGTAAGGAGGCCTACGTATTTCCACCTAGCTATGCAGATACAGTAGATGTTTAGCAGGTTTTGTGTAACTTATAAGTCAAATTCAAATTTAGCCCCCATTCAGTGTAATAAGACAAACAACTGATTTTGGGGATGGGAGGGGAGGCATACTAAAAGAAACTACATGGATGGTCATGTTTAACTCATCAGTTGATTGTATAATGGATTACAAAGAACATTTAGTAATGTGATGGCCAAAAAGTATATATTGCTGTTGAATTGTGTTTAAGGCATTAGTTGGTCTAGCCTGAGGCTGAAGATTTCCAAATCAATGTCAAAGCTGAATGATATAAACTTCTCAAGAACCAAGAAGGGTTTATAAGACCCTTATAAGACAGGAGACACCACGTTGTTTACTCTGATGTGCTGAAATGAATATGACAAAGACTTACAAGCAAATTGATCTTACAACCCAAACTCTCTGACTTTGCTTTTCTAGCTTGGTACTTTCGTACTTGTTACACTGTGTCTTAGTTTTGTCATTGTGAGCTGAAAGTGTTGATACCTGTATCCCTTGCAAGAGTTTGTGAGTCTTTTTACTTTTTAAATGAAAGGTATCATTTTAGACATAAAACAACAGGTTTGTTATACAAATAGAAACAGACCCAGGTTTAAAATTCCTGGATGACTAATCTTGACATTGTTTTTCTTGAACCAATGGTATACATTTTTAGTCTATCATCAGATATAAGTAATGACTTCTTCTCTGTAGCTAAAGCAATATACCCTGCTAAAAATGCAATAAAAAGTATTTCTGGATATCTACCCAATGCCAGATCAATAATCATTTCCTATAACATTATTTTGTATGGGTAAAAATTGAGGGCTCTTATATTTCTATTGTGGCTTTTGGCAAAACTAAAATTTCCCTTCTCTTTTTTCATGATTTTTTAATTCAGTTTGAAAAAAACTATTTACTTTCTTTTATTTTATGTGGGTCAGTGGGTATGTATGTTCAATGCCTACACAAACTACAAGATAGTGTCAGATGTTCTAGAACTGAACTGGTTGCTATTAACTCCTGAAGTATATCACCAATCCTCAAACCTTCTTTTTGCATATCTTTTCTAAGAGGCAAAGGATAATGTTGAAGGAATTGGTAAAGAAATTGAGCAAGAAGTAAAGAGTTTGGAACTACTGAAGAGGAAAATAGATCAAAGGAATGTGAGGACAGTGTGTGCCTGTGCTTATTGGAGGCAAGTAAGGTCTCACATTGAGGGACAGTTCACAGCCACCTCACTCCTATATTTCTTACAACTGACTCTCCTTCGTTACTGCATGAGTCCAATAACATTTCCTGGTCACTGTCACTCAGTCATATTTATCTTTGTTTCATTGCCATTTCCCTTGAATTTTAGTCTTCCTATTTTTTTCCTTTAAATTTTCATCTTGTTTCCTTGTGAAGACCCTCAGATCACAATTAAAAATTGTTACCAGTTGTTATAGTGTTCATAACACTATAATATTACCTTTAGGATAGACTTTGTAACACATGCATATTTGTAACATCTCTGTAAGTTACAAATAAATGTACACACAAAAAATAAAAAGGGCAATTTTGGAAAAATATTAAATCATTGAAAGTTTCTATTGTAATAATTTTTTTCAAGTTACCTCTCAATTATTCACTTACCGCCATACATTGGCCCACATTATTGTTAACCTGGAGTGTTACTACAAATTCTTTTGCATTTCTCATTGGAGAAACTATCATATTTAGTGAAAGTGGATTGTTCCTGTATGAGTAGAAAAGGTAGAAAAACCAAATCATATTGAAGTCAAAGACTTAAGAGTTCTTGTATGGAAAGGCAGAGAGAGCTCCAGGTATCAAGTGTCAGTGAGATGATGCATGTAAAGTTCAACACTTTACTTGGGAAAGACCCTTTGTATGTGGTTTCTCCCAAAGTATTCCACATTTCATGCCAACACACATCCAATATGATGAAACAAATAGAAGTTAAATAGATGGTCCCAGTCCTAATCATTGGGTGAATGTGGGGACCTTGGGAAACAAAGCCACTTTATCTTTTCTGTCCCCAGTCAAAATCTCAGGGTGGAGACTTATGACTTCAGAGTCTACCTTGGTGCACTTAACTTTCTGTTTTCCTTCAACAATTTTCTAAAAATAATCCAGAGTTCTTCTTCTTCCAATAGTAGAACTTGGATAAGGATATTATATGCTCAGGATCTGCTAAATTCATCATAAAAATGAACCTGTCATCACAGTAAAAACTCATACACCTCAGTATTTTTTTATTCATTTCATTACTCTTTAGTCCTGACATAGAAAACAAGACATTCTAGTTGACAAAAGTTAGATTCCCAACTCAAATCATCTTGACATTATTCCCTCTGTTGTCCAGTCCTCTGCCTCTCTACTAAAACTTCCTTGGAACATAATGTTTCCCCATCCAAACCTACATGGTTTCATTACCATCTGGTAGATGCTCCTTTCCTATATGATTTTGCACTCTGAAAGTAGACTCTGACTTCTCCCTGTAACTCAATGCTTTTCCTCTTGCTAAATGTCATAGAAAATTTTACATTCCATTTTCTCTTTGTAAGAACTGGAATCTGATTCTTTCTTTCCCTATTTAGTCATAGACTTAAAGAATAATTTTATCACAAAACTAAGCTTATGTAAAGAAACAGGTTTGTTTAAATAGATCTCCTCCAGGTGTGATTAGCAGAGCTCTGCATAGTAGACTTGATGAGGATATAGACCTTTATTGTATAATTTACATAATTCTTCTATGGGAGATTTATTATTGCTTTTTTGTTGAGACAAAATGTTTGACTCTGTCACAAGGTGAGTCATGAACATACAATCCTTTGCTTTTATACACCAAATTTAGAACTAGAGAGAAGACTTAACCATAGCTTAACGCAAAAACATAAGCTAAGCTCATCTCTCCTCTCATACTTGCCATATTGATGAGAAATAGTGTAGTATAACCAAAGATGATACTATAATCTAGGCAGAAAAATCAGTTTAAGCACAATCTTTCAGTTGTTACCTAGACATTTAGTCAAAGAATATAGGCTTAAGAAGTGACATATTATTTCACACTTTAGAAACTTGAAAAGTGAAATAATAAATTTCAGGAATTCCATATGTATCATCACCAATTGGGAAGACATTTCTAGGAAGGTGATGCAGAAAAGAGAAGGCCTTACCAATTGTCCTGACCATAGGGAGTCTCCAAAAATAAGCACAGAATCAAGAGATGCATAAGAGCTCCAGGCTGATAGAACATTTGAAGAGAAGCCATGCTGTAAGTAAGTGTTGACACTCACAAGCCTTAGCCACCAAGCCTTAGCCACTGGAAACCCATATTTCTCCTTTTATTTGCAGCAGGATCACAATGAAGCAGCTGCCAGGCTGCTTAGGTAAAATCGTTATATGCTAGGATGCCTCCCATTGCCGCATTGTTTATTCTTCTGTAACAAAGGTCAGTATCCAGCTGGATCTTCAAAGTGGATTATAGTGAATAAGAAATGAGATTTTCACTTTTGCCATTATGAGATTAAAATGTCTAATTAGACTATTAGAATTGATCCTGTCCCATTTTTTCTTTTTTTCTAAACAAGATCTGTTCTTTTTTATTGTTTGCTTCCTAATCTGTTCTTACTATGGAAATATGTAAAATTTAATCACTTCACTTTTTCTTCTTCTTTTTTTCTCCACAAACTCCCACCTCCCTGATAACTCAGAGTCCCAACTCAAAAATATTCTTCAGTTCAGTAATAACCAATATATTATTATTACTTAACTCTCTTGATTTGCATCCTGAGGTATGGAGGGCGTGGTTCTGTAGGAGATAATGATCCTCCCTTTCATTCAGAGTAAGTTAATTGGAAACTAAAGGCATATATTTATAAGAAAGTCACATGTGAATAGGGAGTTCAAATATATTTGATATCATTTTAACCATATCATCAGAGAACAAGACTTGGTCAGCTTTGCTTCTTGTATATTGGTTCTTTCCCAAGACTTGGGAGCACATAAGATGTTAGGGAGCTTAATTTAGAAGTTTCAAAAAAGATCTTGTCAATTGTAACCTCATTTACTGCTCTATTTTTTTTTCTCACTGGAGAGAACAGGTGTGGAGAGAGTATTTCTCATACTTGCCATATTGATGAGAAAGAGTGTAGTATAAACAAAGATGATACTATAATCTAGACAGAAAAATCAGTTTAAGCACAATCTTTCAGTTGTTACCTAGACATTTAGTCAAAGAATATAGGCTTAAGAAGTGACATATTGTTTCTCACTTTGGAAACTTGAAAAGAGACATTTAGAACCATAAATTTCAGGAATTCCATATGTATCATCACCAATTGGGAAGACATGTCTAAGAAGGTGATGCAGAAAAGAGAAGGCCTTACCAATTGTCCTGACCATAGGGAGTCTCCAAAAATAAGCACAGAATCAAGAGATGCATAAGAGCTCCAGGCTGATAGAACATTTGAAGAGAAGCCATGCTGTAAGTAAGTGTTGACACTCACAAGCCTTTGCCATCTGAAACCCATATCTCTCCTTTTATTTGCAGTAAGATCACAATGAAGCAGCTGCCAGGCTGCTTAGGTAAAATCGTTATATGCTAGGATGCCTCCCATTGCCGCATTGTTTATTCTTCTGTAACAAAGGTCAGTATGCAGCTGGATGATTTATTTATTTGTTTATTTGTTTGTTTATTTATTTATTTATTATTAGATAATTTCTTCATTTACATTTCAAGTGTTATCCCATAAGTCCCCTATACCCTCTCTCTGCTCTGCTCCCCTACCCACCCACTCCCACTACTTGGCCCTGACATTCTCCTGTACTGGGGCATATAAACATTGTTAGACCAAGGGCCTTTCTTCCCCAATAATGGCCAACTAGGCCATCTTCTAATACATATGCAGCTAGAGACATGAGCTCTGGAGGTTCTGATTAGTTCATATTGTTGTTCCATCTATAGGGTTGCAGACCCCTACAGCTCTTGGGTACTCTCTCTAGATCCTACATTGGGGACCCTGTGTTCTACCCTATAGATGATTATGAGCATCCACTTCTGTATTTGTCAGGGACTGTCAAAGCCTCACAGGAGACAGCTATATCAGGGTCCTTTCAGCAATATCCTGCTGGCGTATGCAGTAGTGTCTGCATTTGGTGGCTGATTATGTGATGGACCACCTGGGTGGGGCACTCTCTGGATGGTCCATCCTTTCATTTTAGCTCCAAACTTTGTCTCTACACCTCCTTCCATGTATATTTTAATGCCTATTCTAGGGAGGAATGAAGTATCCACCCGTTGGTCTTTCTTGATTTTCTTGTGTTTTGGAAATTGTATCTTGGGTATTCTAGGTCTCTGGGCTAATATCCGCTTATCAGTGAGTGCATATTAAGTGACTTCTTTGTGATTGGGTTACCTCACTGAGGATGATATCCTCCAGATACATCCATTTTCTCAAGAATTTCATAAATTCATTGTTTTTAATAGCTGAGTAGGGCTTCATTGTGTAAATGTACCACATTTTCTGTATCCATTTCTCTGTTGAGGGACATCTGGGTTCTTTCCAGCTTCTAGCTATTATAAATAAGGCTGCTATGAACATAGTGGAGCATGTGTTTTCATTACCAGTTGGAACGTCTTCTGGGTATATGTCCAGTAGAGGTATTGCTGGATCTTTTGGTAGTACTATGTCCAGTTTTCTGAGAAACCGCCAGACTGATTTTCAGAGTGTTTGTACCAGCTTGCAATCCACCAGCAATGGAGTGTTCCTCTTTCTCCACATCCTCGCCAGCATCTACTATCACTTGAATTTTTGATCTTAGCCATTCTGACTGGTGTGAGGTGGAATCTCAGGGTTGTTTTGATTTGCATTTCTCTGATGATTAAGGATTTTGAACATTTTTTAAGGTGTTTCTCAGCCCTTTGGCATTCTTCAGTTGAGAATTCTTTGTTTAGCTCTGTACCCCATTTTTTAATGGGGTTATTTGAATTTCTGGAGTTCAGCTTCTTGAGCTCTTTGTAAATATTGGATATTAGCCTGCTATCAGATTTAGGATTGGTAAAAATTCTTTCCCAATCCATTGGTGCCCTTTTTGTTTTATTGACAGTATCTTTTGCTTTCCAGAAGCTTTGCAATTTTATAAGGTCCCATTTGTTGATTTGTGATCTTACAACATAGGCCATTGGTGTTCCTTTTAGGAATTTTACCCCTGTGTCCATATCTTCAAGGGTTTTCCCCACTTTCTCCCCTATGAATTTCAGTGACTCTGGTTTAATGTGGAGGTCTTTGATCCACTTAGACTTGAGCTTTGTACAAGGAGATAGGAATGGATCAATTCGTATTTTTCTACATGTTGACCACCAGTTGTGCCAGCACCATTTGTTGAAAATGCTGTCTTTTTTTTCCACTGGATAGTTTTAGCTCCCTTGTCAAAGATAAGGTGACCAAAGGTGTGTGGGTTCATTTAACAAATAAGAACTGAGATTTTTCTCTTTTGTCAGTAGGAGATTAGAATATTCTTAGATTATTAGAATTGGTCCTGTCCCATTTTTTTCTAAACAAGTTCTGTTCTTTTTTTATTCTTTGCTTCCTAATTTGTTCTTACTATGGAAATATGTAAAATTTAATTATCTCTCCTTTTTCTTCTATATACCACAAACTCTCACCTCCCTGATAACTCAGAGAATCCCAACTCAAAAATATTCTGCAGTTGAGTTATAACCAGCACATTATTATTACTTAACTCCCCTGATTTGTATTTTAGGTACAGGAGGTTTTCTGTAGGAGATGATGATCCTCTTTTTCACTCAGAGTAAGTTTATTGGAAACTAAAGGCATATATTTATAAAGAAGTCACATGTGAATAGGGAGTTCAAATGTACTTGATACCATTTTAACCATATTATCAGAGAACAATACCTGGACAGCTTTGCTTCTTGTGTATTGTTTCTTTCACAAGACGTGGGAGCACATAAGATGTTAGGGAGCTTAATTTAGAAGTTTCCAAAAAAGATCTTGTCAACCTAGTTATCAGACTCCATAACTTCAGTTACTGCTCTGCCTAGTTTTTCCTCACTGGAGTGTACATGTGTAGAGAGAGATTCTAGACTCCAATTTTCAAGGAAATTTGTGATCATCTCTATGGTGCTTCAAGATAATACAGAAGATGAAGAAACTTACAAAGTGTTAAACAGCAGATCAATGTATTTGCCTATTCACCATTGAGGTAGGAGAATCTTGGTATCCTGCGATAGATGTCAAGGTGCCAGCCAAGAATTGAGGGTCAGAATAATTCAGAGTTCAGCATGTCTGCTAATTCATGATTCTCCTTAATGTGCTTAGGTTATAGGATCTAGAGATGGCCTATAGCTTGAGATGGCATAAGTTTCCTTTGGTTTTTTTGATGTTTGTTTTTTGTTTTTATTATATCGGTGGTAACTATGGATTGGGAGGAGCTACTGTCAAACACCAGATGCCATATACCCTAGATAATTTTTCCCCTTAAATAAATGCAATAAATTAACTACCTTACTTTATCTTCCCTAAAATTCATTTTTCATCTTCTTTCTCTTTTCTTTAATGTTGTTTGTGAGAATTTATTGTGTATTTCATTGATTCCTTATAACTTTTGAAGTTTCTATTGCATAAAGTTCAAAAAAAATGGAAGAAATATAACCAGGGCAACAGGTCATTGTTCAGTGACTGAGTCCTAAAAGACACTACCTGGAGATCAGAAGATAAAGAGAATAAAAGAAAGAAGAGATAAGAAAATTTAGGATAAGGTGTTCTTCTAAAATTATATCTTTTGCTCACCAACTTTATTATGAAGTACATTTTCTTAAATACTCTTTCTGGGTAAGAAATGGGATGAAGTTAGTAGAACCTATCATATGTTGTCTGGAAGGCAGCAAGAAACTAATATTAAACTATTGCATGAAGGGAACACTATATCTTCAGAACATTACAGGCTGGCCACACAGCATCCTGGGAACCGATAGTCATATCCCCATATTCAGTAAATATTTGAGTTTTCAGCATCTCTATACATACATCAAGGCCTCAAGGGAAAGCTCCCAATGCCATGGCATCGGGCTATTTTGGCTCTACCAAGCATGTTCCTGGTTTAAGAAGGAGCTATTTATTTCTCTATGCATTGGGGCCTCAGAGAAAAATACAATTGATCAAACAAGCTTTCGACAGAGGATAAGCTATGGTAACTGAGGGGTGAAACATAATCAAAGTATGTTACATATGTGTATGGAAAAGCCTGGCACCTTGTTTAACCTCAGAAGCTATTCTTTACCAAAGACTAATTAACAGCTTTGCCTCTAAGCACATCAGTGTACAGTGAGAAAAGAAATATGGAAAAAGACATCTAAAATTAAGGGCCATTTTAGGGGTAGTAAAGAAATGTAATCCAGTAGAAACTCCCTAAGAAGTATATATAAGGGAAAGCAATCCAAATAAAACTCCAAAACAATTGTGGAGACAGAGCCCCCAAATGACCATCCCATGTTATAAAAAGAAGTTACCATTGTTGGATTGAGTTACAGCTAAATGAATTGTTAGCTCAAGGAGTCCAGTGGGAATTCCCAAACAACCCAGGCTGTTGCCGAGACTATAGATTGTTCCTCAAAATCTAACAACAAAGCCCCATTGCTAAAGACAAGACCTATATAACTCACTGAACATGGAATAGTCTAGCTGGTGCCTACACAGAGACTGCATCACTATAGTAAGGTGCCTTTCCTACAGAAAGGTACTCTGTAGCTACCAAAGAAGATGCATAAACACCAAACACAGACACAAACCATACATTCTAACAATGGAGTACTGGCTACAAAGTATGCTATTGCAAGCATAACCCAAAGATTCTGGAAGTAACTGCTCACTATATGATTTGACTTAAGTCCCTTTCCACCAGATGGAACTCATATGACAGACTGCTTAGGTGACCAAGAACTTGAGAATAGAAGGCCGAGGAACTAGGGTAAATCAAGTTCTAAAAATAACAAAACCCAACAAACCAAAATGTAGCAAAAATGATTTCTAATGACACACGTTTACTCTCATAGATAAGTTTCTTGTTCAGCCATTATTAGAGAAGCTTACTCCTGCAGCATATGGGAACAAATACAGAGACACACAGCAAGATAATATGCAGAAATTGAGAGACCTTGGAACACTCAGGCCTAAAACAGATTATCTCCATCAAATTTCTCCCCTCAGTGTTCAATGAACTCTGCAGAGGAGGAGGCAGAAAGAGTGTAAGAGCTGAAAGGGACAGTAGAAACCATCAAAACAAAACCTTCTAAACCAGCACTATCAAAGCTCCTATGAATTCATAGAGTCAAAATGCACAGGGTCTACATGGTCTTTTGTGTATATATTGTGGCTTCCTAAGTATACAAATGGGTGTGTCCCCATAGCTTAGACATTTTTGTAGGGCTCTTATCCCTCTGTTTGTTTGGTTTTGTTTTTTTGAGTTTGGGGATTTATTTATTTATTTATTTGGTTCTGTTGTTTTGTTTTGTCCAATATTGATGTGTTAGTTTTTGTTTTATTTTATTTGATTATTTTATTGTATTTTATTATTATTCCTTAGAATTATATTTTCTAAGGAAATACAGTAAGGAAGAAGACTTTCATAGAAAGGTAAGTAGGGAGGATTTGGGATGGGTAGAGGGAAGAGAAACCAAAATGCAGATATATTATGTGAAAAACAATCATTTTCCATAAAAATGAAAAAAACAATTAAAAAGAAATAAGAAAGAATAGAAAGCAAGTAAGATCAGATTTTATTGGCAGTCTAGCCTTACCAATATACACAGCTTTTTTCTTTTCTATCAAGCATTACTTCTGTGATAGACATGGGTTTTATGTCATGTGGTTGGGATTGAGAAGTCACTGTTTATGCTGTTGTAGTGATTGTGTTTATACTACATGGCCTATAAAATAGTGTAGGGTTTTGATCTCTTGTGTTGTGTTTTTCCCAAGTGTGCTGCTCAGAGCCTTTGAGGGGTTCATTTTCACATTGCACCCTCATGAATACATGAAATATTATAAAGGCTAGTAATGTGATTTGCTGGGCATAGAGGAGACCTGCTTAAAATAAATATGAATGTATGGTCCTTAGAAGTAAACGTGTTCTGGGTGTGTTACAAGAGAGAGAGGTTCTTAACTTAGTATTTGTCTTAGTCAGGGTTTCTATTCCTGCACAAACATCATGACCAAGAAGCAAGTTGGGGAGGAAAGGGTTTATTTGGCTTACACTTACATACTGCTGTTCATCACCAAGGAAGTCAGGACTGGAACTCAAGCAGGTCAGAAGGCAGGAGCTGATGCAGAAGCCATGGAGGGATGTTCCTTACTGGCTTGCTTCCCCTGGCTTGCTCAGCCTGCTCTCTTATAGAACCCAAGACTGCCAGCCCAGAGATGGTCCCACCCCCAAGGGGCCCTTGATCACTAATTGAGA
>LR749938.1:746450-959237 GCA_902729485.2 Mus minutoides | reverse complement strand
TTTCATTGATTTTTCATTTGCAGGACCTCAGATGGTGGTAAAAGGCAGTCTTGTGAAGAAATGGAAGACTGATGATGTGGGTTCCAACCATCATGACAGATATGCCTGAATAAATATGTGTCCTAATATGTGAGTGCAAAGTCCAGATAATGTGGGTAGGAAGGATAATTTACATTTTTAAAATTCAGGTATGTAACTCAATTTGTATGAATACATTTAACATAATTTCATTTTCTATGAAAAAGATTGAATTTAAAATGCACAGCAAATCGTATTGTTAGCCTTGGTATCATTTTCATGAATCCATGAAATTGTAATGTGAACTCTTTCTCTTAGAGTCATAGTTTAGTACACTGAGCATAGTTTAGTACACTTTCAGTGAAGTAAAACATTGCAGATTTTTTTTTGTTGTTTATGAAGGTGACAGCTTTGCACATGATCCTCTTCTCAGTTCTAAGAATACTTTTAAATGTCTTCATCCAGAAAACCTCAAGGAATTTGCAGAATGTAAGATATCAACAGTTTCTTTTATTTATCAACAGTTTTTTTTTTAACTTACATTAGGGAAAATGAAAACAATTGAATCAGTGGCCTAAAGGTTGGTTATCTAAGATAAAAAGGGCATTGTGCAGATGAAAATAACACATGACTTTGACATATGTATCCTATCTCACCTTTTATTTACTTATGTAACCTCAGCAACTTTGGCATGAGTCTATTAAATAAGCCAGCAGTGTCGTTTGTTTTAATCTGTAGACAAAGGAACTATTGACAATCTTCTCTAGACTTTCCATTGGTGTATTCTATAGTACTTGGAAGTTTGGAGTGGGTCATGGAGTTCTTACGGAGAGGGAGAGAGTATCATATCTATTCTCTTCTTTTATATCTCTAGGGGTGCTATTCATAATTGTTGAAATCTACTTATTTATTATAATAAGAAAAATTTACCTATAATGTCTTATCCCTTTTCCTGGCTTGATTAAGTTACACAGTTTAACTTAATAAATTCAGCTGTAGAGATATCTGTTTTAGGCCTGAGTGTGAAACGTGTTGAGAATCTGGGATTTAAGGAGAAAAGGGAAATATCACAGGGGAACTCAAAGGTCACTAAAAGATATCGGCAAGCACCTTAGCTATATGAGAAAACTAATACCAGACAACACAGCAAGTTTCACATTAACACACATGAGAAGCTCTCATATAGCTGGACTTTAGAATTGTATAATTCATACAATAAAATTAGAAATGTGTTGTTGGTTCCTTTTGTTTCTGTGTTAAAAGAGCACAATCAAAAGCTATTTGGATACCATTTGCTTGGGCTTTCAGTTGCAGGGTAAAGATTCCACCATGGTGCAGAGGATTGGCAGCATGGTGACAAGATCTAAAGGCTGAGAGAGTACATGTTCAACCCAAAAAGGAAGCAGAAAGAATGTATTTGGAAGTGGGGAGAGGGAATCAGCTTTCAAACCTCATCCTCAGGCATGTACAAGCTGTTCTGATACAGTTCCCTATGGGCACCATTTCTCCTTTAACTTACTATGTCTCCTTATTTTTACTTACTTAACAAAAATGGTAGTAAGAAAGTTAATGTTTCTTTCATGTTATATGATGGGGAGTTAGGGCAATTAACTTGGAACACAAAGTATTGGTGCTAGTATATAACACAGTCATTGAATTGGGTGTTTCTATTAAGTTACATAACAAAGGTCCCCTCTCTGCCTCTGAATAGTGGACAGGTGTTTTGGTGTTAAAAATTAGAAAACGCCATTGGCCAATTTCTCCTGAGCAATCTTGGGCTTCTGCTGTGAGTGAAATCTTGTACTGTTGTGTTTTCTCTGCATTGCTTACAGCTGTGTGTATGACAGTAGTATGTGTAGGGGTGGGTGTGGGGTGAGGGAGAGACAGACAAACAAACAGAGACAGAGACAGAGAAAATAAAATTACTATACACTTTGACATTTTTATTAGGATATTAAGTCAGACAAATTAATGACCCTTGCACAAAATTTCCTCCCTTGGTCCTGTTTTGAGGTTCTCTCTGTGAGCTAGTGTTATTTTAATATTGCATCTTCCTTGGATACATTCTTGATTTTTGAGTCAAAGAATTAGCCTTTGTTCTTTGTAGACTACCATCATGTTTCATATTAAGATGTATACTGCCTTTTCTATTTGGAGGTCAGAGTATCACAGTGGTGATTATTATGAGTGTACACAGAATCTAAACAGATATAAAAATATGCTGCTGTTATTCATGAGCACATACAGTTTATCTTTCTGTTTATTAAATTTAGTAGTATTTTCTTTTTGATATAGAGATGTGCTTTTCACAAAAGGCCCAATATGTTTACTTTTTTCTTTACAAAACAGAATTAAGACATCTTGCAGATGTTTCTCCTCAACTATTATAGTGAAGTGTTTCTATCTTTTCATTTTAATATTTTGTTGTGTACAAAATATTAAATATTAAATATTTTGTTCTGTACATTGGGACTTAAAATGTTAAAATTTAATAACAGATCTTTAGTAATCACTTTATTATACTGATATAATAAAAATTTATTCGTCCTGTAGAACTTGGTCCTGAGTTGCTGCAGCAGCCGGGGATCCATCCCATAATCAGCCATCAAACATAGACATGATTGCATATGCCAGCAAGATAGTGCCAAAAGGGCCCTGATATAGCTGTCTCCTCGGAGGCTATACCAATGCCTGGCAAACACGGAAGTGGATGCTCACAATCAGCTATTAGATAGAACACAGGACTCCCAAGGAAGGAGCTAGAGAAAGTACCCAAGGAGCTGAAGGGGTCTTCAATCCTATAGATGGAAGAATAACAGGAACTAACTAGTACCCCCCAGAGCTCATGTCTCTAGCTGCATATATAGAAGAAGATGGCCTAGTTGGCCATCATTGGGAAAAGAGACCCCTTGGTCATGCAGACTTTTTATTCTCTTTAATCAATAATTTATTGGTAAGAAAAAGTTTAGTTGTTGAAAGAAAAAAACACATACATCAATGTGTCATTGTCCTTAAGTAAATATTGTTCCAAAACTGGAATAGAAAGGAATTAGGACCAAGCCAGAAAGACAGAGTAGGCATATAATTGTGGCTGACTATAAACAAAGATTAAGAGTCCTGAGTTGCTGTCACATATATGTCTGTGCACATATACATATATAATGATAAAGCAAATATATATGATGTGTTTAATATAATTAAAGACTATTAATTTTTCTTAATGTTAAATATTTAAAGATGGTTACTTTTTCAGGTAGTATACCACAGACTTTAAGGAAATGTTAAAATTGCATAAAGAGAAGACCTGAAGCAATTCAAATTACCTGTTATGTATAGCTTTCTGAATTTTCTAAAGCATATAAAAATTAAGCCAATGACCCAGGAAAATAATTATAGACACAAAAATAAAACTAGCTGACAACCTTGGTCTTCTAAATATTAAATTCCTTCAGAAAAGAACCTACTCCCACCAAAAGTACCCCAGGATAAAAAGAGGGGCATACGTGGCAATGTCTGAGGCAGTATTAAAAAGCAAAAATAACAGGAAAAAGTATCCTCAAAGGTATTTTCTAAGGAAAAAGGGCTTTGTTCCTCAAAAAGATGTAAATCTCTACAAGAAATAATACTTATATTCAGAAGGAAGAATGAATTTTAGCTGCCTAAATTCTGATCCTCATTTAGGACAACTGGCTTGAAAAATGATTCCATTTTCTTACCCAGATATACTCAGTCTGTTGTGATTCTGATTTTTCTTATTGCATCCTCTAGAGTTCTTTCAGTTATCCATGCCCAGTACCAGAAAGCTTACCTGACAAGCACATTCTACTTTTCTGGCTTTGGGTTCCTGAGGTCTAATTTTCCATTTGCCAGAATTTTATTCATCTATTTGGGACCCTTGTTCATGTCTCACTTCTATCAAAAAGCAGTAGCTGGTCCCATCTGAGAAAGCGACTCAGGACTTTGTTTTTCCAATTTTTATTAGATATTTTCTTCATTTACATTTCAGATGTTATCCCAAAAGTCCCCTATACCCTCCCCCATCCCCCGCCCTGCTCCCCTACCCACCCACTCCCACATCTTGGCCCTGGCGTTTCCCTGTACTGGGGCATATAAAGTCTGCATGACCAAGGGGCCTCTTTTCCCAATGATGGCCAACTAGGCCATCTTCTTCTATATAAGCAGCTAGAGACATGAGCTCTGGGGGTACTAGTTAGTTCCTGTTATTCTTCCACCTATAGGATTGAAGACCCCTTCAGCTCCTTGGGTACTTTCTCTAGCTCCTTCCTTGGGAGTCCTGTGTTCTATCTAATAGCTGATTGTGAGCATCCACTTCTGTGTTTGCCAGGCATTGGTATAGCCTCCGAGGAGACAGCTATATCAGGGCCCTTTTGGCACTATCTTGCTGGCATATGCAATCATGTCTATGTTTGATGGCTGATTATGGGATGGATCCCTGGCTGCTGCAGCAACTCAGGACTCTTAATCTTTGTTTATAGTCAGCCACAATTGCTATGCCTGAGGTATACCAATTGCTATACATTGCTCCAGTGAGTCATATTTTCTTGTTTGGAACTATTGAAAAGAGGCAATAGAATGGAACACAATGCAATAACTCATGGTGAGCACTATAGTGTATTCCTTCCTGGTTAGAAATCACTCCTATCCTCTGGGATGTAAAGGAGGAGCTCTTGGAGAGCACAGGATAGAGAAAAGTCAAGCAATAGACAGCTTGGCTTCTAGTCCTGGATTCCTCCTATTTGTCCTAAGAATTTAGACTATAACAGCTGAGATCTTTCAACTCTTTGAAAGTAGCTGTCTTTTCATTATTTCTTCTTCTTTTCTTTAAAAGTGTTAGTTATATGTTTGTATGGTTTGTGTGCATGGGTGAGTGTGAGTGTGCCTGTTCCATGGCACACTCAAGAAGATCAAACGACAGTTTCAGGTGTTGGCCTTTCCCTTCTACTCACGTAACAAGAGCATCTACAATTGTTCCTTACTGTGTACACAGAGTGAGTTTACCCAATAGGTTCTGCAGAGATTTCTATTCCTGCCTACTGTCTCACTGTAGAAGCACTGGTATTATTAATGTGTGCAACTATTTCTGGCTTTATGTGGGTTCTGAAGATTCAAATCTAAGTCCTCAGTCCTGCACAGTAAGTAGTGCACACACTAAGGTAACTCCCCAGACACCTTCTTACCTTTTTATGTCAATGGATAGAAAAAAAAAACTCACAAAATTTTAGTAATGGTACTTTGAAAGACTAATGTAAGAAATTAGCAGTACTTTCTGATTTTGAGGATAGTTTTTAGGCAGGACACCATAACACATGGAGATGCTTGTAAGAAGTTTATTTGACAGACTACAATAGATATTCCAATCAATTGTACTTGGAGAAAATGATAATGGTTTTGAGAGACACATAAAAAGCCTTTGTTAATTTACTTGCACGGTACGATAAGTGTAGTACTGGGTTCCTATGATGGGTACCACTGCCACATCATTAGGGCAGATACCCTTTTCGGTAACAATATCAACCACTATTGCAAATGTTGAAGTTTCTGGAAGAAATAAAAACAAAAGTCATCTCTCAGACACTCTAAGGTTCTCTGACTTCCCTGGAGGACCAGTTAAGTCCGTCCAGGGCTGGTTTCCCAGAGTCATTTGCAAGTCACTTCCTTTCATTGTCCTTTCTCAGGCTATGCTTTCTATAGCTTTAGATCCCAGAAATGCTCCTCATACGCTTCCTTCCCATCTATATGCTGCTTTTCCATGCTCCAAGTGAAAGTTCTGCAGCCGTGTTTATGTTTTTAATTTTTGCTCTTTGGCAAGTAGTTCTTTTTACTTACCTGTGATTTTGAAATCCCAGTAAAGGGTAATGCCATGATCATCACAGAGGCAACGGGTTTGCACATAGTTGAAGGCACCTTCTATTGGTACACTACTTACAAGGTAAGCTTTGATCTGGTTGGGAGAGAAAGCCCACCGTTAGTACAACAAAGGTAAATAGAAGGCAATATAAGACAGGAAATAGGTGAGACCTGGCCTAGGAACACAGACACCATTCAGTCATCAATGTATTATCATTCTACATGTTAATTTTCCTAGGCTTTCTCTCTTCACACCATCATACTTAGCCCAGAAGTCTGGGTGTGAGATTCAGGAGGATGGATGTAAGTGATTCCACTGGACAAGGAGGTTCATCCTACTGTGTCTGTCTCCTAATGGAAGGTTTGTCCTTGATACCAGCTAGAGTTCTTAGAAATGACTCATGTGAACTTTTACTATGTGACCCAATGAATAGCCTTCCAGTTGTTTAAGTGTTGATTCCAGGACAAGGCTTTGTGAGAATGATGGCCAGGACCCTGACTCAGACAATTCTAACTCCACCACAGTTGAATTATTCTCTCATCAATTACAACCACAAGATTAAAAGTTACTCCCTCTGCCCATATCTGGCCATTATTTGATAAGTAAATTTTTTTGAAGGCTTATTCTTTGCTTATTAAAGTTCAGAGTGCCTGTTAACTTTAGACATCACATATTAATATGTGTATTAATATATTATATTATTATATAATTATATAAATTATTAAATATGTAATATACAACCACACACACACACACACACATACACACACACACACACACACACACACACACACACACACTCCTGTTTCTGGCATCTAACTTAGGAGTTTTGTCCTAGGGGTATGTCTACACAGATGGACTTGTGAATAGAATTCAGTGATTACAAAAACTGATGAGAAAAAATGCATTTAAATGAGATTCAACCTTTCATCATAATTACAGTCATCAATGCAATGCAGTAAATAAGGAGTAGATATGATTTTTACTACAAACTGCATGAAAGCATTTCATATCAAGTTTCAGGCTCAGTTGTTTTGAAATGTTGCCTGCACTCATCTTTACCTTGAATATATGGTCAGTATCAGGGCGGTGGTATGATTAGGGCCAAGGACATAGACCATGTATACATTTCTGATGCTTTTTCCCAAATCTAGAAAATTTATACTGAATAATTATTATTCAGAAAGGCAAGAGGAAAATAGGCTCAGTTTAAGGTCTTAATGGGGAAGAAGAAACAGATCCCTCATAGTCTCTCACTCCTGCTCCAAACTCTGGTTGTAGATGTTCATATGAGAACCCTGTTCTCAAGCCCTCACCAAAATCCACTAATGCTCAGGGCGACCCTGGAGGCTGCATTATCAGTTCTCCATGAGCTCTTTGTCTTCGTCCACCTATTACTATCTTAGATGTTTTTCATTCTCTTTCTCACTCTTTTTCTTCCTAGACTTGTGGACCAAGGTTTCTACTCTGTGAAATGGGAATTATCATCTGCTCCAAGTTCTCAACATTGTTGTGAGATTCATATAATCAAACACATATGAATACGTTAACTTTGTCATGCAGTATTAGCAGAAGAGATTAATTCAATTATATTCATAACTCCAGTCAGATTTTGCCTTTGATTTACTGTCCATTTATCTACTTACCACCATGCATTCTCTATATTGTGTTTCAATTTTAAGTTGCACATTGACCTCCTCATTTCTCTTTACACTTGATTGAACATTTAGGTTAAAAAGAAGTGGCTTTCGGTTATCTCTGGGAAGAAAAAATAGGGCACAGAGAACAGAGACCTGATTATAGGAGAAAGCACTATTCTAACATGGGCAAGAGGAGAAAATAAAGGTAAGAGTGATATAGCCTGACTCAATTCCTAAGCAGCTGCATCCCCAGTAATCTTTGTGTGTTGATTTCAATGTTTTCTTTCTTTAATTAAGAAATGGACATATTGTTTAAAATGAAGCATCCTTTTTCCAAGTTACAAATGACAAATTTTAAAAGAAAAGATTATCTACTATCCCATCCTATTTCTTAATACCCTATAGCAAGTTGTGCTCATATTGTGTGTCATGTGTTCCTTTCACAGGGGTCACCTAAAATCACCAAAAAAAAAAAACCCCTCTACATATATTCACATTACAATTCATGAGAGTAGCACCATTAAAAAGAAGCAGTGAAAATAATTTTATGGTTGCGGGTCACCAAAACATGAAGAACTGTTTGAGAACCGCTGCCCTACAGTTTGTTAGCTCCTTGTCCCTGACTGGAACACTAGAGTCAAGTCATCTTTAGGAGAACCTTCAAACCCACAGAATCAAGTAAACAACCCTGTCCTGGAGGATTACATAGAACTTCCTCGACAATCATACCTTATGATTGCTAGATAGGACCTAGGAATGTGAAGGTATTTAGTAAAACAAAGAAATTGCACATTTTGTAATTGTGAACACACAACAGTTTGGGAAAATCACATGAGATAAAAGCAAAGAACCAGTCTTCCTCTTTAACCTACAATGCCTGCTCTGGACCAAGGGGATCAACCAAAGAACCCAACTAGTGTCCTTTGTTGTTTTGTGTGATAGAAAAGAATTCTTAGAGAACATTATTCATACATTTTCCTGGGAGTGAACATGTTAGACTTCAATAATGGCACCAACTTTTCTATGATTCAGTTCCTATCAAAGATATATGAATAACAATTATCTTCAAAATTCCCATTTGTGAATGACTTCAGGATTGTAGGATGATCATATTAGATAGAACAATTAACCATGCCAGTGTTTTCCTGAGATCAGGGATTCCATACCAGGGAGATGTTGAATAATAAGTACAGGAGGGTTAGTCACCAGGTGGGATGGCCAAAGCACTCCTTTTTGTTGTTGTTGTTTGTTTGTTTGTTTTTCGAGACAGGGTTTTTCTTTATAGTTCTGACTGTCCTGGAATTCACTCTGTAGACCAGGCTCGCCTTGAATTCAGAAATCCGCCTGCCTCTGCCTCCCTAGTGCTAGGATTAAAGGCATGCACCACCACTGCCTGTGTATTTTCTTTTTTTCAAAGCACTTAATTGTACGGCTTATTTCAATATGGGCTTCCTCTGGGCCAGAAAGAATGCCATCTACCGGAACATACAGGGATTCTCAGGGTGTCTGCATCAGCTCTTTAGAACCTTGTGATTTCTGCTAGGAAAGGACATTTGACCAAGCTTCCCAGAGCACTAATAGGGTCACAATCCAGAAAGCCAGCACAGTTAGCCTGCTGCCAGTGCAGAGATCTCTAGTTTAATTGGGTGTCTTTGCTTCCCCTAGCTTCATTTGTACTCTGGCTTCATTTCTTACTTCATTCATTTCTTCATGTTTTCTGTTTCTTCAAACATGTACTCTCAATATTGTGGCTTCCAGGTCCAAGGATGCCTGTTACTATATGTCTTCATCTTTACCTTTAGGTATTATCACTGGGATGACATTTATGGTGACTGTTTTGTTAGTTCAACCTAACCTATGCATTAGTAATAAAGGCTCTCATTCTCAGAGGCTCCTGAAAATGACATTTGAAGCTGTTGCTAGAACTGAGACCTCTTTATCTTTATAAAGTACACTGAGGAAAAAAAAAAAGAACCACAGATGAGAGAGAGTAAGAATAATTGGTTATGGACAGCTTATCATATACATTGGGGGCTTTATTGTATAGGCAAGTCTATACACCCAGTGGAAACATGCAGAGAATCTATGGAGGCTATGGAGAGAAGGAAACTTGACATGTGATCCATGAGAAATATCAAGAACGGATTCCTTTGCTACATAAAAAATCTATATGAAACTGTGTACAGATTTCCAGGCCAGAAGGAGACCCTCTCTATGCTTTTCCTGCAGAAAAACAAAAATGGGTTTACTCACTCATCATCCTGGCTTTCAATGATCCCCAGCTGAAGGTAGAGGACCAAGAAGAGTGTGGCAGCACTGAACATGAATGAGAGACCCTGCATAGTGGAGAAATCAGAACACCAGAGCAATAGGGTCCTTGGTGCTCAGTGCAGGTTTTATATACAGTTCACAGAAGCAGAAAAGCTGGCAGTTAGGTCCATGAAGTGAATCGCCTAAACACTTTCCTTATCATAATCTTTCCTTATTGGGGAGAAGTTTGTTATTTCTATGAAAAAATGTCATCATTCAATTAAATTGTTATAATATATGTGATTGTTCTTCCCTATTTTCTTAGTGTCAAAGACCTTCTGTAAAGGTTCTTTCTTGGCTAACAGAAATGTTTTTCTTCTGTGTCACTTACTTCTGTTCCTCTTCCTTACTTTAAATTATTATTTGCTTGGTCTTGGCAGACAGTAGACTTTCTGATTGTTAGGTCCCAAGATACAGATGTACAACACATTCATTGATGGTTTTGCTATTAATTCAAAAGTAGATGCCACTAAAAACCTTACTAAAGTTCTGATATTATCAGTCATTATTACCCAGAAGCTACTTCCAATCATGAGAGAACTAGGAAAGGGCTGAGCTCTCTGGATGATGGAGCAGTGTGACTGTAATACCTGATAACATGGTGGTGTGTGTGATTGTTAAGGCCTTCTCTACTTCAGGAGTAATAGTAAGTTATCCAGATGCTCAAAGTCTCTATAGTGAAATGTTTCTCATTGTATAGAATTCATCCACATACTGACATCCCTAAAACAGATAATTTAACGTTAAAAATCCAGTCATTTTCCACATTTGAACTGTGGTAGTAAGGCATATATAAAGATAATTATAAGAATTCCCTCCACTTGACCACAACTCAAATTATATATATAGTAATATAATATAATATAATATATAACTCATATATTATACATATTTTATATATGGTGTATATATGACATTATATATATATATATAATGTCATATATACACCATATATATATGTATATATATATATATATATATATATATATATATATATATGAGACATTCCTGAAACATGGTATATATAATATTATATATACATACACACACACACACACACATATATATATATATATATATATATATATATATATATATATATATATATATATATGAGACATTCCTGAAACATGAATTTCTCTCCTATGAAATGATAGGGAGACTCATGTTTCCTTATATATATCTACTGTATTTAAAGCTGTTCTTTAACCTAAATGTTTTTATTTTAAGATTCTTTTTATCTGTGGAATGGCAAAAGCCAAGGAAGATGATCAGAGGTATGAATTTGAAAGTCATCAATCTAAGACTTACCTATGTATTTTGCTATGGTGAGAGTTAGGAAAATAAAGTCTAGCTGTATGCTCACAGTGGACGAATGTTTAAATCCCTCTCTTACTTCTTATTCTTGTGCTAATCTTTTTCACTTACACTGGACATCAATAGCTATTTGTTGTTTGTAGTTACAACCACATACTTTCTACTATGTCCAGAATGATGATTCAATTCTCCCTTGTATTGGACTCAATAAACCTCCTTCATAAATTTTCTTTTATGTTTTAAAGTTCTTTATACCAAATTCATTTCTTATTTACTTGAATAATCTCTAATAGAGTGCCATCATAGCTTATATTAGCCACGGAAGTGGGAAAAAATTTAGACCATGTTTACATAGAAAATCCAGAAATGCTTTTGCTGGACTATAACCTCCTTCCACGGGACATATTTGTACTTTAGTGTGCATTGGTGCCACTTTTGATTAACGAGGGCTTAACAAGGACAGATAAACATGAATTCAGATGTATACTAAGTAAAAAGATTATTCTATAAACCAACAGAGATGCGTGGCACCCATAATACTTCAAAATATGTAAAAAAAAGTAATGACCATAGTAAAATTGGCTGGTCCAATAGTTTTATGAGTCACTTTGACTTAAGAAAGTACCCAGTAACATAAATGTAGATTTGAAGACATTTAAAAAAAACAATGTGAAAAACATGATCAACCATATTTCAGTCAGATTACCTTCTTTAATGTAGATAAAGAGGGGTTCCCAAAAAGAGTTGCAGAAGGGGACACACATCGGAATAGGGCAAATACATTCTAAACATTCTTGACGACGTTCCTCGCTGCATCCTTGTAGTAATATTATATATATGGTTTTTATTTTCATCTCGTTTTACAACTGGACAACTGAAGCACAAGAAAGACAACTTCCCAGCACAACTTATCACTCGGCACCCAAAGAAAGCACATTTTGGATTGCGTTTTTTTGAAATCTGACAAATTTTACATACAATATAATGCAGACAAGATACAAACTGACAAATATTATATAGAGAGGACATTGAAAGAAGCATCAGCAAGAAAGGCGCCTTTAGTTTTCACATTAACTCAGAGTAAATACACATTGTGAATGGTGTCAGACGTTCAACTCGGGAAATCTGAATCTAGAGCTAAGTATTGATGAACCCTATTGCCTGCTCATGACCATAAGTTCCAGTGATAGAAACTGGAAAAATTGGGATTTTATTATCTCCTAAATATATTTGACTATCTTGCTCTAAATGAAGTCGTATACATACATACAATGTACATATGTACATATACATACATACATACATACATACATACATACATACATAATTCTATTACATTACTTCATTTACTTCATTTTTTTCTTTTCTTCATTCTTTCCCTAGTCCCCCTTACATGTATTATAATGTGCATGTGATGATTAGAGGATTACTTGTGGGTGCAGGCCTGTTCAATTTTTTTTTAAAATAGACTTCAGACTGGATACATAAATACAACCCAGCATTTTGCTGCATACAGAAAAAGCACCTCAGTGACAAGGACAAATACTACCCCAGAGTAAAAGACAGGAAAACAATTTTCCAAGCAAATAGTCCCAAGAAACAAGCTGAAGTAGCCATTCTAATATCGAATAAAATAGACTTTCAACCAAAAAATGAGTAAGGACAATCATTAAAGGGAAAATCTACCAATAAACTTTCAATTCTAAAGACTTGTGCTCCAAATGCAAGGGCACCCACACTCATAAAAGAAACTTTACTAAAGCTCAAAGCACACATTGCACCTCACACAAAAATAATAGGAGATTTCAACATCCTACTCTCACCAATAGACAGATCATAGAAACAGAAACTAAACAGAGACACAGTGAAACTAAAAGAAGTTATGAACCAAATGGGTTTAATAGATATCTAAAGAACATTTCATCCTAAAACAAAAGAATATACCTTCTTCTCATCACCTCATGGTACCTTCTCCAAAACTGACCATATAATCAGTCACAAAACAGGCCTCAACAGATACAGGAAGATCAAAATAACCCCATGCATCCTATCAGATCACCATGGACTAAGGCTGGTCTTCTATAACAACAAAATAACAACAGAAAGCCTACGTACTTATGGAAGCTGAACAACGCTCCACTCAATGATAACTTGGTCAAGGAAAAATAAAGAAAGAAATTAAAGACATTTTAGAATTTAATGAAAATGAAGCAACAACCTACCCAACATTATCAGACACAATGAAAAGAGCACTAAGAGGAAAACTCATAGCTCTGAGTGCCTCCAAAAAGAAACTGGAGAGAACATATACTAGCAGCTTAATTGCACACCTGAAAGCTCTAGAACAAAAAGAAACAAATACATCAAAGAGGAGTAGAAGGCAGGAACTAATCAAACTGAGGGTTGAAATCAACCAACTAGAAACAAAAAGAACTATACAAAGAATCAACAAAATAAGGAGCTTGTTCTTTGAGAAAATCAACAAGATAGATAAATCCTTAGCCAGATTAACCAGAGGGCATAGAGAGAGTATCCAAATTAACAAAATGAGAAATGAAAAGGGAAATATAACAACAGAAACTGAGGAAATTTAAAAAATCATGTTCTACTACAAAAGGTTATACTTAACAAAACTGGAAAATCTGAATGAAATGGACAATTTTCTAGACAGCTACCTGGTACCAAAGTTTAATCAGGATCAGATAAACCATCTAATGAGGCCCATAATGCCTAAAAAATTAAAAGCAGTCATTAAAAGTCTCCCGTCTTAAAAAAAAAAAAAAATCCCAGGACCAGATGGGTTTAGTGCATAATTCTATCAGACCTTTAAGGAAGACCTAAAACCAACCTCTGTCTGTTAAGCTCCTAGTGTATGTTCTCTCCAGTTTCTTTTTGGAGGCACTCAGAGCTATGAGTTTTCCTCTTAGTGCTCTTTTCATTGTATCTGATAAGGTTGGGTATGCTGTTCTTTCATTTTCACCAAATTCTAAAAAATTCTTTCTTTATTTTTCCTTGACCAAGTTATCATTGAGTGGAGCGTTGTTCAGCTTCCATAAGTACGTAGGCTTTCTGTTGTTATTTTGTTGTTATTGAAGACCAGCCTTAGTCCATGGTGATCTGATAGGATGCATGGGGTTATTTTGATCTTCCTGTATCTGTTGAGGCCTGTTTTGTGACTGATTATATGGTCAGTTTTGGAGAAGGTACCATGAGGTGATGAGAAAAAGGTATATTCTTTTGTTTTAGGATGAAATGTTCTTTAGATGTCTATTAAATCCATTTGGTTCATAACTTCTTTTAGTTTCACTGTGTCTCTGTTTAGTTTCTGTTTCTATGATCTGTTCATTGGTGAGAGTAGGATGTTAAAATCTCCTATTATTATTGTGTGAGGTGCAATGTGTGCTTTGAGCTTTAGTAAAGTTTCTTTTATGAGTGTGGGTGCCCTTACATTTGGGGCATAGATGTTCAGAATTGAGGATTCATCTTGGTGAATTTTTCCCTTTGATGAATATGTAATGTTTCCCCATCTTTTTAATAACTTTTGGTTGAAAATCTTTTTTTTTTTTTTTTGGATATTAGAATGGCTACTTCAGCTTGTTTCTTGGGAACATTTCCTTGGAAAAAAATTTCCCCTCCTTTTACTTTGAGGTAATGTCTGTCTTTTACTCTGAGGTGTGTTTCCTATATGCAGTAAAATGCTGGATCCTGTTTGTGTATCCAGTCTGTTAGCCTATTTCTTTTTATTGGGGAATTAAGTCCATTGATATTGAGAGATATTAGGGACCAACAATTGTTGGTTATTTGATTTGTTGTTGTTGTTGTTGTTGTTTGTTGTTTGTTGTTGTTGTTTTTAGAGGTGGAAATATATTTGTGTGTTTCTCTTTTTTGGGAGTTTGTTGTGAAAAGATTTAATATAATTTTTTTTCCATGGGTGTAATTTCCCTCCTTGTGTTGGATTTTTGACTCTTTTTATCTTCTGTAGGTGTGGATTTGTGGAAAGATAGTGCTTAAAGTTGGTTTTGTCTTGAAATGCCTTGGTTTTTTTTATCTACAGTAATTGAATGTTTTGTTGGGCATAGTAGCTTTGGCTGGCATTTTTGTTCTCTTAGGGCCTGTATGACATCTGTCCAGGATCTTCTGGTTTTTTAGAGTCTCTGCTGAGAAGACTGGTGTAATTCTGATAGGTCTGTCTTTGTATATTACTTGACCTTTTTCCCTTACTGCTTTCAATATTCTTTCTTTGTTCTTCGAATTTAATGTTTTAACTATTATGTGACAAGAGAATTTTCTGTTCTAGTCCCATCTGTTTAGTGCTCTGTAGGCTTCTTGTATGTTTATGGGCATTTCTTTCTTTAGGCTAGGAAAGTTTTCTTCTATAATATTGTTGAAGATGTTACTGGCCCTTTGATTTGGGAACCTTTACTCTCTTTTATATCTATTATCCTCAGATTATGTCCTGTATTTCTTGTATGTTTTGAGATAGGAGATTTTTGATTTTTTTATATTCCTTGACTGTTGTGTCAATGTACTGTATCTTCTGCCACTGAAATTCTCTCTTTTTCTTGTATTCTGTTGGTGACGCTTACATCTGTGATTCCTATTCTCTTTCCTAGGTTTTCCAGCTCCAGGGCTGTCTCCCTTTGAATTTTCTTTAATGATTCTATTTCCAGTTTTAGATCTTGGATGGTTTTGTTCAATTCCTTCACCTGTTTAATTTTGTTCTCCTATATTTCTTTAAAGGGTTTATGTGTTTCCTCTTTAAAGTCTTCTACTTGTTTACTTGTGTTCTCTGTTATTTCTTTAAGGGGATTATTTATGTCCTTTTTTTATATTATACATTATATTTATTTATTATATATTTTAAGTACACTGTAGCTGTCTTTAGACACACCAGAAGAGGGCATCCGATCTTATTACAGATGGTTGTGAGCCACTGTGTGGTTGCTGGGGTTTGAACTCAGGACCTCCCAAAGAGCAGTAAGTACTCTTAAATGCTGAGGTACCTCTCCAGCCCATTGGTCATGCTTTTTATCACTGTAATGTGAAAAGCAAACTGGAGTAAACATGTTGGAGCTTTGTATTTATGTCCTTCTTAAATCCCTGTATCATCTTCATCAAATGAGTGATTAGATCTGAATCTTGCTTTTTAAGTGTGTCAGGGTATCCAGGACCTGCTGTGGTGGGAGAACTGGGTTCTAATGTTGTCAAGTCAAATTGGTTTCTGTTGTTATGTTCTTATGCTTGTCTGTAGCCATCTGGTTATCTGGTGTTATCTGGCCTCCCTGTCTGTAACTGGAGCCTGTCTTTCCTATATGCCTGTGATCCTGCAATCCTGTGATCCTAGCGAGTTGAGCTATGAATGGTGTGTGTGCTGTGTGGGATCAGGGTCAGCACGAGGGCTCTGCTCCTGGCTCAGAAGGAATGATGGTCTCCTGGTGGGCAAGGAATCTGCCCAGTTTTTAAATTTTTTATTGGTTATTTTGTTTATTTACATTTCAAATGTTATCTCCCTTCCCAGTTTCCACTAAGAAAACCCTACACACCACCCCTCCCACTCCCACCTCCATGAGGATGATTCACTGCCCATCCATCCACCCTCACTCCACCACCCAGCATTCCCCTAAATTGGGCATCAAGCCTTCACAGAACCAATGGCCTCCCCTTGTATGTGAGACAAGGCCATCCTCTGCTACTTATGCAGCTGGAGCCATGTGTATTCTTCAGTTGGTGGTTTGGTCCCTGGGAGCTCTAAAAGGTCTGGTTGATTGATATTGTTGTTCTTTCTGTGGGGATGCAAACCCCTTCACATCCTCAATTCTTCCCCCAACTCCTCTATTGAGGTCCCTATGCTTATTCCAGTGGTTGACTACAAGCATCTGTATCTGTATTGGTAAGGCTCTGGCCAAGCCTCTCAGGTGACATCCATATCAGGCTCAGGCAACCAGTACTTCTTAACATCAGCAACAGTGTCTGGATTTGGTGGCTGCATATGGGATGGATCCCTAGGTGGGGCAGTCTCTGGATCACCTTTCCTTCAGTATGCCCTAAGAACAACAATTGAGAAATGGGACCTCATAAAATTGCAAAACTTCTATAAGGCAAAGGACACTGTCAATAAGACAAAACAGCAACCCACAGATTGGGAAAAGACCTTACTCTTTAGTCTTTAAAAATAACTGAATTATTCTTTGTACCAATATGTATGAACTCAAAGAATATTGTAGAAAATAAAATCATATAGGCATACAAAACAAATACCACAGAATCTTATATGTGCAAAGAGAATGTCAGTTGTCAGAAGCTGAAGCTGGGGACAGAGGAAGTTGCTGGTTAAAGGGCACAACATTTTCAGTTATATAGGAAGAGCTTTCACTTCTACTGCATGGCCTGGTGACTACAGTTAACAGTACATAACAGTATATCTCAAAGTAACTAAAAGGGTGAATTTTGAAAGTTTTTTTAACCTAAAACAATAAGAAAGGTAATAATTATGCTAATTTATATGACTAAATTATTCCAAATCATGTATATATATATATATATATATATATATATATATATATATATATATATCAAGACATAATAAATGAATTTATGAATTACCCATAAAAATAAAATTAAGAGGCCTTGAAATAAGGTAGGTTTTCACTTAAAACCTGGATTGATCTTTGGTGGTACAATTTTGCTCTCTATTTTATGCTTTTTGAGACAGTGTACCATGTAACTAAGTCTATCCTCAAACTCCTGCCCTCCTGCCTCAGTATCCCAAGTCCTGAGAAATAGTCATGTACTGCCATGGATGGCTCTATGCTCATTTCCTTTCACACTAAGCATTACAAAATATTGCTAAGTGTTAGTACTATATTTACTAGCAATATGAAATATATAATATATATATATATATACATACATACATATATATATGTATATATATATATATATATATATATATATATATATATATATACACCTCACAATTTTCACAAAAGTATATTTAATGCCATTAATAATTAATGGCAAATCTGTTGAGGCATCATCTTGATTAAAGATTGATGTGCGGGGCTGGAGAGATAGCTCAGCAGTTAAGAGCACTGACTGCTCTTCTGAAGATGCTGAATTCAAATCTCAGCAACCACATGGTGGTTCACAACCCTCCACGATGAAATCTAGTGCTCTTTTCTTGTGTGTCTGAAAACAGCTACAGTGTACTTACATATAATAAATAAATGCAAATACTCATCCCAAAGAAGGCAGTCGCACCCCCACCACCCCAGCAGTTGATCCTGAATTCCATAAATAAACTATGATCCTCCACGACTTCTGCATAAATTTCTGTCTCTAGTTTCATGCTCTGGTTCAGTTCCTGCCCTGACTTCCCTAAGTGATGCACTGTTAACCTGGAAATGTAAAATGAAATAAGCCATTTTCTCCCCAAGTTGCTTTTGGTTATAGTGTTTATTGCAGCAATAGAAATCCTAAGAGAGTTCCACAGAGTGATTGGCTAAATCCAGGCACTATTTGACATTGACATTTTAGGAGAGTTCAGGTCTCGGTGTATGTTAAAAAAAATTATTCTATATAAGCCCACAGATTTAGAATGTCACACATCCCTCTCTGAACAGTGAACATTAGACTGCTAAATGTCACATTTTAACACAGTATGATTTTAAATCTCCTTGACCCGTCCTTAGAATAATTATGGTTTCTAATCAAATAATGCTCCCATTGTATTGGTGATGCAAAATTTAGCTGGAATTGATACAGCCTGGGTGTCACATCTTTTCAAATACACTGTATACTTTGACCATCTTGTTTGTTCCTTCTTCTGTACAATTGTTTACATATGTCCATTTAGAAACATTCAGATCTCTCTTAAATTTCATAACCTCCAAAGATATAGTATTTAAAATCAAAATTTTTATAGATATTCTCTATAGGTGTATTTAATCTCAGTTACTCTTCAGAAATTTTAGTGTTTCAGGCTGCTTGAGAAGACATAGTTTTTGACATTGAATTCAAAGAACTTGTTCACAGAAGAAACACACTTTAAAGTTACATTTCCTGTGGGGTTGGGAATCAGGCGATAGAACCTGAAGCAAAAGGTTAAAATATAAATAGACTGTAAAGACTGAGCAGGAAGAAGCCTCACTGGCTTGGACTCAGAAGATAAACACTGAGCAACTCTGAAACCAGAGTAGAAGCTTCTGAATGTTGTATTTGACAGATTGTAATCAAATCCAAATTAAAAAAAAAATACCAGGGGCTGTCGTTATAAGATTAGACTCAGGAGTTCAATAAAATGAAATAGAAACTTGATGTTTTTACAAAGTTATACAGCAGATTATAATATGTCATAAAAGGTATGAAGAATGTTGGTGAAAGTTTATAATTTTTATTTGTAAGTAGCCTTTCCTTGTTCATTCCTTCCAGACTTCCATATTTCCATATTTTCCTTCCTTCCTTCCTTCCTTCCTTCCTTCCTTCCTTCCTTCCTTCCTTCCTTCCTTCCTTCCTTCCTTCCTTCCTTATTACTTGAGTTATTTACATTTCTATTTGAGGGCAATATAGAAAGCATATCTTTCTTTTCTACTGATATGTTCACAAAGTTTCTTTTGTTCATGGTAAAGCTCTTGGATAATTACTGAGTCATTTCCCTTGACCAATGGCTCTGGTGTAATGGGCACCACTATTTTTACCAGGGTCCCCTCTTGACTTCCACCAGAGCTTGTGTTTGTTTCCTCATTTTTTCCATTCATCCAACCTCCAGAGCTATGTCCTTGAACTTTTTTTATTCTAGTAACTCTGCAGAGATAAACCAAGAAATGTAGACATTCAATATTTTCTGCAAAATTTTCTAATTTTGCGAAAGTATCTAATGCTTTTTTGATTTTTTTGGTAGTTATAACTTTTAAAACAATTAGCTACCATTTTCTTTCTATGGCTTGTATAAGAGAAGCTCACTTAAAGTACTCAATAACTTCTTTATAGAAATGACGGTTGAAATAATGGACTATAGCTCAATATTTCCAATATTAGAAGTGAAATACCTACATGTCTCACTAATATTCTAGTGCTTTGGGTTTACCTCTTTTACTGCCACTAAGCTTTTTTTCTTCCCTCTGTCTCTTCATCCTACTTTCTCTCTTTTTTTTCCCACATCTCTTTCTTTTTCCCTATCTCTTTTTTTGACATGATCTTGTGTACTATTATGTAGCCACAGGCCTTAAAGTCATCATGTAGCCAAGGATGCACTTGTGATCATGATCCTCTAGTCTCTACTTCTCAAGTTCTAGGATTAGAGACATATTCCAGCATTTATTATTTGCTTGTTTTGCTTTGCCCATCCTTCCAACAGGATGCAGGTTAGGAGATTTCGTATCTCATCCCCTGTATATAATGAAGGCAAGTAACACTAACTCGAAGATAGTAGTCATTTACAACCCTGACCCATAATTGTTCCTGTCTGAAAGAATTATAGGAATGAAAATGGAAAGGAGCCCAAGGAAAAGAAGGTCCAGTGATGGGCTCAAAGCGGGATCCAGCTCAAGGGGAGGCCCCAAGGCCTGACACTACTACTGAGACTATGGAGTGCTCACAAAAAGGGACCTAGCATGACCACACTCCAGAAGACCCAACAAGCAGCTGAAAGAATCAGATGCAGATATTTGTACCCAACCAATGGACAGAAGAAGCTGACCTCTATTGTTGAATTAGGGAAGGCTGAAAGAAACTGAGGAGCAGGGCAATCCTCTAGAAGGACCAGCCTTCCCAATGAATCTGGAGCCCCAATAACTTTCAAACACTGAACCAGCAAACAAGGAAGAATATACCAGCTGATAAGAGGCACCCAACACACATACAGTAGAAGACTGCTGGGTCTTTGTTCATTCAGAGATGATGCATCTAATTCTCAAGATACTGGAGGCCCCAGGGAGTTTAGAGTTCGGGCAAGGTGAGAGGTAGGGATATCCACATGGAGACAGTGGTGTGGGGAGGAGGTATGAGATGTGGAACAGTTGGAGGGTGGATAGGGGTGAGGGGAGTAAAAAATAGAGTGTAGAAAATTAAATAAAATAATTAATTAATTTTTAAAATGATAATTATTTAACAAACATTTATTGAACTTAATAAAATGAGTAAATCTCTTTCAGAGTTAAAATGTCTAAAGAGATGGAGCAATAACTCAGCAGGTAAATACTTTCATGGCTCTCATAAGGGAACTCAGATTGGTTTTTAGCACCCACATGGCAGTGCACCAGTGTCTGTTACTGATCTCTCCAGAACCAGTAATTTCTATTTCTGAAGGGTTTTTTAAAGCTGTACTTTCTAGAAATGTGATACCCTTCTTTTGTGGAAGACTTTCCTAAAGGCTTTGCCATTTCTGGTGAGTTTATGATGTATAAAATGAGAAAAATTACTACAGAAAGACAGAGCTGTGAGTGTTGTAAAAACAGAGTCTTTGGTTTCTTTCCTTCAAGGGTCCTGAGTACCTGGTACTTAAGAAAGGGTTTGTTTTCTCAACAAACTTTCCAAACCCCTTAAATAAAAACCTTTGGGGCTGAATACCTCCAGGGCAGTATTGGATTCAGGTTCTTCTACTACTGGAAGTAAAAACATGTTCCAGTCCCCTTTACAATGTAAAAGAGGTCAAATGTCATTTGAAGATAAAAGGCTATGAGGAAAATAGAGAAATAGACCCCTCCTCCAAACCAACACACCATGTTATACGCACAGTAATTTACATGACTGGACAACATGGAAGAATGAGAGAGATCCCCACTTTATGTATCCTATACTTGTTTCATGTGGGTGTGTCTGTGTCACACTTAACATATTATTAAGAGAAAATTAAGGAGTATAGAAATTCATTCACTCATGATGACACAAATATGATGTGGCCAGATAAGGCTTTATAATTCTAAAATAAATCCTCTTTTATTATAGTACAATGCTTATGAGGTTAAAATTCTAAATCCATTTTTGTGGTAAACCTTTGCACATAAAGGTTAGGATTAAGACCCACTGGCTTTCAGCTCATGAAGTCCAAGAAACTGAGCAAGTCTCAGTGGGTTTTCTGGAGGGATCTGGAGGTAGGGAAAGATCAAGAGTGCCTTCAGGCCAATTGGCATGCCTTCATTTCTTCTTATCCTTTCACTAATGTGCTTTTTTGGCAGGATCTCCCTCTACAGGAAAAGTCCACAGCATCTGCACAATTGCACATGTCATGAAACTGCCCGGAAGGCAGGAGACAGGGTGTTCTTCCTAGTTTCAAATGTGAAATGGTGTCTTTGTGTCAGGGATCAATTTAATCTGCTCGCTTGCCATTGTAAGCTGAACTCCTTATACTCATTGCAATGCCAGGCTGCTTCCTTATATTTGCACATCATGTTAACCTTCGAATGCCATGAATTCAAAACATATTCAAAGAACCCCTTCCCCACCTTGCATTCCTTTAGTCACTCAGCTCTGAAATCTGGAGTTCTTTTCTTTTATTTTTTTTTCTTTTTTTAGATATTTTCTTTATTTACATTTCAAATGCTTTCCCCAAAATTCCCTATACCCTCCCCCACCCTACTCCCCTACCCAACCACTCCTACTTCTTGGCCCTGGCATTCCCCTGTACTGGGAAATATAAAGTTTGTAAGACCAAGGGGCCTCTCTTCCCAGTGATGGCCGACTAGGCCATCTTCTGCTACATATGCATCTAGAGACAGGAGCTGTGGGGGTACTGGTTAGTTCATATTGTTGTTCCACCTAAAGGGTGGTAGACCTCTTCAGCTCCTTAGGTAATTTCTCTAGCTCCTCCATTGGGGGCCCTGTGTTCCATCCTATAGATGACTATGAGCATCTCCTCTGTATTTGCCAGGCACTGGCATAGCCTCACTAGAGATAGTTATATCAAGGTTCTTTCAGCAGAATCTTGCTGGCATATGCAATAATGTCTGGGACATCATCCTTAGTGAGGTAACCCAATCACAAAAGAAGTCTCTTGATAAGCACTCACTGCTAAGTGGATATTAGCCCAGAAACTTAGAATACTCAAGATACAACTTGCAAAACAAAAGAAAATCAAGAAGAATGAAGGCCAAAGTATGGATACTTCATTCCTTCTTAGAATAGAGAACAAAACACCCATGAAAGGAGTTACAGAGACAAAGATTGGAGATAAGACGAAAGAATGGACCAACCAGAGACTACCCCACCTGGGGATCCATCCCATAATCAGCCACCAAACCCAGACACTATTGCATATGCCAACAAGATTCTGCTGAGAGTTCTTTTCTTTATATTCAGCATCAGAACTAGAATATCAGCCATCAAGTTATGTGGGTTTCCACTCCATCTCTACCCTTCTTACACTTCCTTCGTAATTATTTCCCCTTTACACCTGTAAGCTGGGATTTCTACAGCAGTTTTCTGTCTGCTGTCCATGGCTTTTCTTTCCTTTATTTTAAGTAATCTTTTTTCTTCATTCTGTTTTTTTTTAATCTTTCATAAGTTTTTATAGTCCAGACGTTATCCTCCTCCATGTCTGCCTTCTGAAAGTTCCTCATCTCATTCCTCCTCCCCACTGTCAAACAATCTTAAAAGCTATTATTAAATTATTCTTTCTAAAATGATATTCTCATCATAATACTTCTGTTTATGACATTTAGGTGTTCTCTTGTCTATCAAGGTGGCAAAAATGTGGAGTAGCATTTGAAACCTTCTACTATACAGCCATATTGTATCTACAAATAAATTTATGTTATTTCCTATAGATAATTTTACCTCCTAGACAAAACACAGTCTTCCTTGATCTGTAACAATGGCCCCCAAAGAACTTCCCTATACTTCATTTTCAGCTATTTAAAAAGAGCTACATGCAATCCTTGAAATGTGTCTTATGTGACCTCTGCAGTGTTTTATAATCCTTCTCAGTCAGTGTCAACAATGTATTTTCATGACCCCTTGGCATTTTGAATATACATTGCAGAAATAGCATCACTTTTTCCTGTTTTATAACCATATACCTACTTTGGGTTCTATTGAAATATAGATTTCTTAGAGAATTCGCTACTGCAGGACTGTGTCCTTGCAGATCACACAATAAGACACTGAGCTACTGATTACTGAGAGAAAGGTAGCCCTGGGAAGGGTGGATAGAGCAGAAAGGATATGGTTGGAAAAATGATGATGGTTCTCCATTCCTCTACCACAGCCAACGTTTTATAGTTGTAATAGTGCGAATTTATCTGTCAAGATGGCTGAGATGTGCTTCTTACTTCACTGTTTATATTTAATCTCTGAGTTTCCTGTTATTACAAGTAGGAGATTAACTCCTTTCCCACTTGGCTGAGAGAGGAGTCATGGATTTGGTAAGTTCATCTACTAAAAGAAACAAAATTTGTTTTTTCATACATTTCAAAGAACACCACACCCCTGCTATATTGTCCATAGGGTGATACATGAGGATGTGAGAGAAGATGAGGGATAGATATCTGTAGTTGTTCATTATGGAAGCAAAGGAAGTATAAAGGAGTAGGAATTTATTGTCTCTTGAGTGTGAATATGTGTGAATATTGATAGTGAGACATGAGTAAGGGTTTCAGGACACAATGTGTACACGTGCTTGAGGACTCACATATGAAGTGGGCTCTGGTGATTGTGCTGTGATGTGAATGAGCAAATGTGTGTAACCTAGTGGTCCTGATATATGCCAATATCTTTCTATGTGAGTCTGTGAATTCTAACACGTGAGTGCTGAATGTGAGTGCTCTCAGAGTTAGTTATCATCTGCATTGCCATATTTGCACATGATATTTGTGGAAGTCTTAGTCCAGGACAAATATCTGGATGCAGGCCCATGGAAGGAACTGTTTGACTTAATCACTTACGGCATTGGCCTAATCTCACAGTATTATTTATCATGATCTTTAGAACAGAAAGTATCCTTGTGACTTCTTGTCCTTAACTGCGGTCACAGCTCTTGACCATTCCTATCTAAAAAAGACCTGTTTCTCTACTGTAATAAATGGACACTTCAAGAAACAACATCCTCCTCTGGTAATTTTTTAAATTAGATATTCTCTTTATTTACATTTCAAATGCTATCCCAAAAGTTCCCTATACCCTCCCCCCGCCCTGCTTCCCTACCCACCCACTCCCACTTTTTGGTCCTGGTGTTCCCCTGTACTGGGAAATATAAAGTTTGCAATACCAAGGGGCCTCTCTTCCCAATGATGGCTGACTAGGCCATCTTCTGCTACATATGCAGCTAGAGACACAAGCTGTGGGGGTACTGGTTAGTTCATATTGTTGTTCCACCTATAGGGTTGCAGACCCCCTTCAGCTCCTTGGGTACTTTCTCTAGCTTCTCCATTGGGGGCCCTGTGTGACTATTGATGTCTCCAGTCATATGACCATACTAGAAGCTGGAACAGGGTGCAATGAAAATGGTATCTCTACTTGATCATTGAAGGTATTGCTTCTGGACCAAAATGGAAGAAATTTATATACAGTAAATGATGAGGAGGATAGTTCTCATAGCATAAAGCCAATGAGAAACTTGTTAATGTAATCTAGGATTTGTCAGAAGAATCCCGTTTAGCATACATCACCTCACCTTCTCCATTGTTCATTCCTTAATTCATTCTGTATTTGGAATGCCAGTGTTTCTTTAAGGGAAGGCTATTGATATTTAAACAAACATGTAACTTCCTTTGAAGCTCTCCAATTTGCTTTGGAGCAGGAGGGACAGCTGAGAATGATATTGGAGGATAACAGAGACCAACTGGCTGCATAGTTAATACTGATGATCAGGCTAGGAAGACTTCAAGAACCAATGGCTAATGCAATCATCTCATAGAAATGTTCTAAAACCTTAGAGTTGGCTGGGAAGCATCACCTCAGAACAATAAATAATGCCAGAATTTCTCAGTGTCCTTCCTGAATGCTTAGGAACATTACAGAAAATATTAATATGCTGCAGAGGTTGCAAAATACTGCAATTGTATATTTAGGCCTGAAGCCAAATTTAGAATATTCAACCACCTGCCTAGCTAGAGATAGTTGAAAGATGAGCAAAGTTTTATGCTGCTCAGTAGACAAGTCTTAACACTTTGATTTTTGCAACTTAGACAGTCTGTCTTAGAAATTTAAAACAAAATTCAGACACAATGATGGATATTTGACCTGAAAGATAAGTTAGGACAAGGTAATCATTATGAATCTACTGTCATACAGTTTGTCAGGTAGTAGGAACTCAGAAAAAGTTGGTCAAGAGGAGAAACAGGAAGAGACATCAGCCAGAGGCAAAAGAGGATTGTGGTGCAGTATATATGGGAACACAGAGAAGGGTCCAGACCTCAGAGATGGCTTGACTGCTAAACTTGCTGAAGGGCTTTCCAGATTACAGAATAACCAGAAAAATCCTAATCTCTCTTGATCTCTGTCTTGAATTATTTCATTTTTACTTCTGTAAAGGAAATGCCTACTCCTGTGGGGAAAAAAAAAGGTAGTGGGAAAGTTTTACATGAACTTAAGATATTTAAGATAATGAAGACTCAGAGATCTAGTGAGTAAGAGTTCCCCAATATATACATTGTTAGATCATTCTTGATTTTTGCTTTGAAGGAAAAAGGTAGAATATTTTAGAAAGATAGAGATCAGCAGGCCTTTTGTATGGATCAGACTTTTATAAATTTAGGCCATAATCTCACTTTTATTAAATAACTTCTACTTTCAGTATCTGAACATAAATTTCTCAAGGCAAAGGCAGCTATTGCCTTACGCTCTTGAATTTTTCATTTATTTCTGAGTGTGTTTCATAAATAATGTTCAATATTTGTTAGGAGACGATCATCAGACAAACATAATTTCACTGTAATAACTGTTTAGCACTCTTTTGGGAACCCATTGCTCCGCTACAGCCATTTTACTGTCAGAGTGTGTAATACACAATGATAATGATGCTTCTCTTCTGTAGAAAAAAGACTACAGACTGATAACTAAGGGCTGTAAGGGGACTTTCAAAGCTCTGTTTCTGCAGGAGGTACTAGAACTTGTTTCAGATGGGAAGCAGTCCCTTAATGTGTACTTAATTCTCATTATGGGCAATGTCATATTCTGGATGTCTAAGAATGACAGTATGCTAACTCCTTTATTAATTCTCATCAATTTGTAATTTCCTCAAAATTGCTTTGTCTTCTCCCATTCAAGCTTCAATCAAAGTTATAATGGTTTCAGCTCTTAGGTAACCTAAGCCCTTAAGTGTTAAATAGAAGAGAAAAACAAGTGACATTTGCTATTAGGGGCTTTATGATCAGAACAAAGAAATCAGTATAGTAAAGAAGAGAGTGATGGAATGATTCCAGGAAGCAGAAGTGACTAAGATGTATTTCCAGGAGGAAAGAAGCTGTCACAAAAAGAATGTAAGCTAGATTTCCTAATATAGATGCACATAATGTATTAGAAACTTTGAATTTTAGAGAGGTTGAATAAGGCATGGTAGAGTTGTGAGCTTAATTATTAAGGAATCTAAAGTTTTGGTCGTGAAAGATGCCATATTCTTTAAGTTGTCAGCACTATGAAGGAAAAACACTGGATTTCTCTCCATATTTGCTGTTTGAATATTGAAGAAATAATGATGGTATTCACTACCAAATTTAAAATTAACCTCATCAAAATCAACTATATAGTCTCACAGCATTTTGGGAAGAGTTGATAGGTCTAGGAAAACAATCTGGCACATATCTCAGGAAGATAAAACTACCTATAATTTCTTTCTTCCAGAGCCTGGCACTCTACCTAGAGCTTAATTGGGGGAGGGGGCAAATTTAGTGCCTTTGCACTTTGTTAAAAATGTTTACATTTACTTATTTAAAACCATTTATATATTTGGGAGCTATTCATGTGTAGGTTAGATTACCTTGTGGGGTAGAATTTGGTTCTTTCGTCCTATCTCAGATGCCATGGTCAGTAGACAGTGCCTTTACCTGCCAGCTACTTCACTGACATTTTTGTACAAAAAATTATAAAAATAGATTTACCAAGCTCAACTTCTGAAAATACTTCAATTAATGAATTATAATACTGATTTTGGGGAATAAATTCAAAGGAATCTAAACTTATCAAAGATTATAATAAAACTGTTCATAATAGTAAAGTTATGAAATCAAATTTCAGTCTATGACCATTAACAGACAGATGGATAAAGAAAATAGGTTATAAAGTTCAAAAATGTGTGGAATGCTGTATGTATGGAGGCCAGAGGACATCATTATGGAGTTGGTACTTCCTTCCAACATGTGGATCCACTAAGTCATCTTGCAACCTCTGCCAAACACAGAGTTTTGTTTAACTATAAAGAAAAATTAAATTGTGTAATTTGAAAAGAAGTGGACATATTAAATAAATTAAGCCAAATCTAAAAAGACAGCATGTAGAAAGATATATACATAGCTGAGTCTGTGTGTGTGTGTGTGTGTGTGTGTGTGTGTGTGTGTGTGTATGTGTGTGTGTGACACTCTGTCCCATTTCCCTGTCTTGCTTTTTATTTACACTACCATCACAACATGAAAAAGTCACAACCTAGATTATCCCTCAACAGAGGAATGGATACAGAAAGTATGGTACATTTACACAACAGAGTACTACTCAGCTATTAAAAACAATGACGTCATGAAATTTACAGGCAAATGCATGGAACTTGAATATATATCATTCTGAGTGAGGAAACCCAGTCACAAAAGAACACACATGGTATGTACTCACTGAGAAGTGGATATTAGCTAAAAAAAAAAAAAAAAAAACCTCTGAATACCCATAATAGAACTCACAGACCATATGAAAACCAAGAAGGAAGACCACTTCAAAGTGTAGGTGCCACAATTCTACTCAGAAGGGTGAAGAAAATAATCTCAGGAATTAGAGGGAGAGAGGGATTTGGGAGGGAGAGGGGAGAGGGAGGGAAATAGGGGAGTTGATTTAGATATGGGAAGAGATAGAGAAGAAATACAGAAGGTCAGGAATTTGAAAGGATTGTAGCAGTGGGGAACTGGGAGTAGCCACTAGAAAGTCCCAGATGCCAGGGACCCAAGAAGTTCCCAGGACCCAACAGGGAGGACATGGCTGAAATACCCAACAAAGAGGAGATAAAACCTGTAGAGACCATATCCAGTGGATAGGAAAGGTCCCCAGTTGAGGAAGTGGCCATCCACCCACCTCAAAAATATTAATCCAGAATTCCTGTCAGAAGTAAATGCAGGGACAAAGAGTAGAGCAGAGACTGAAGGAATGGCCATCCAGACACTGCCCCATCAAGAATCCATCCCACCTGCAGACATCAAACCCAGACACTATTACTGATGCCAAGAAGCACTTGTTGACAAAGAATAGAGCAGAGACTGAAGGAATGGCCATCCAGACACTGCCCCATCAAGAATCCATCCCACCTGCAGACATCAAACCCAGATACTATTACTGATGCCAAGAAGCACTTGTTGACAAAAACCTGGTATTGCTGTCTCCTAAGAGGCTCTGCCAGAGTCTGACCAATACAGATGCAGATGCTGGAAGCCAACCCTCATATTGATCACAGGGAACCCAATGGAAGAGTTTGGAGAAGGTCTGATCAACATTATCAACCAACTAGACCTTAGAGAGCTTCTAGGGACTAAACCAATGACAAACCAAATCCTGATACTATTTCCGAGGTCATATTGTATGTGCACACAGAAGCATGGCTGTCCTCTAAGAGGTTTTAAAATCATTTGACTGAGACAAATGCAGATACTCACAGCCAACCATTGGATTGAAGTCAAGGACCTATATGGAAGAGTTAGAGGAAGGATTGAAGGAGCTGAAGAGGATTGTAACCTCATAGGTAGAATAACACTGTCAACTAACCCAGGCCCCTCAGCACTCCAAGAGACAAAGCCAAAAACCAAGGAGCATACATGGGCTGGCTCATGGTCTTGGACACATGTGCAGCAGAGGACAGTCTTGTATGGCACCAGTGGAATAAGATGGGATTAATCCTGTGGAAAATTGATGAGGGATGCTGGTGGGGTTGAGTGGGCAGGTGGGGGAGCACCCTCTCAGAGGTGGGAGGAAGGGGGATAGTGTGAAAAACTGGAGACCAGAAAGGGGGACAACTTTTGGAATAAATAAAATAATTTAATGATTATATATATATATATATATATATATATATATATATATATATATATATATATATAATGTATATGTATATATATATGAAGAATAAAGTTTAAAAGAAGGTATATATGACGATATGAGTCTAAGTCTAATTAAAGATTTATTTAATTCTATGAATGAGTTAATAAGAATGCTGACTCTCTCACCAATGTACAGATCCTGGAAACAGAAACTAAACAGAGACACATGGACACTAACAGAAGTTATGAAACTAATGGATATAACAGATATCTATAGAACATTTTATCCTAAAACAAAAGGATATACCTTCTTCTCAGAACCTCATGGTACCTCCTTCAAAACTGAACATATAATTGGTCACAAAACATGCCTTAACAGATACAAAAATATCGAAATTATCCCATGCATCCTAACAGATCACCACAGATTAAGCTGATCTTCAATAACAGCAGAAATAATAGAAATCCAACATTTACATGGAAACTGAACAACACTCTACTCAATGATACCTTGGTCAAGGAAGAAATAAAGAAAGAAATTAAAGACTTTTTAGAATTTAATGAAAATGAAGCCACAACATACCGAAACTTATGGGACACAATGAAAGCAGTCCTAAGAGGAAAACTCATAGCCCTGAGCGCCTCCAAAAAGAAACTAGAGAGAGCATAATACTAGCAATCTGACAGAACACCTAGAAACTTTAGAACTAAAGGAAGCAAATTCACCCAAGAGGAGTAGACGGCAGGAAATAATCAAACTCAGAGCTGAAATCAACCAAGTGGAAACAAAAAGAACTATTCAAAGAATCAACCAAACCAGGAGCTGGTTCTTTGAGAAAATCAACAAGATAGATAAACCCTTAGCCAGACTAAGTAGAGGGCAGAGGGACAGTATCCAAATTGACAAAATCAGAAATGAAAAAGGAGACTTAACAACTGATCATGAGGAAATCCAAAACATCATCAGATCCTACTACAAAAGGCTATACTCAACAAAACTGGAAAACCTGGATGAAATGGACAACTTCCTAGACAGATACCAGGCACCAAAGTTAAATCAGGATCAGATTGACAATCTTAACAGTCCCATTTCCCCTAAAGAAAAAGAAGCAGTCATTAATAGTCTCCCAACCAAAAAAAGCCTAGGACCAGATGGGTATAGTGCAGAGTTATATCAGACCTTCAAAGAAGAACTAATTCCAACTCTCCTCAAACTATTCCACAAAATAGAAACAGAAGGTACTCTAACCAATTCATTCTATGAAGCCACAATTACTCTGATACCTAAACCACACAAAGATGCAACAAAGAAAGAGAACTTTAGAGCAATATCCCTTATGAATATTGATGCAAAAATACTAAATAAAATCCTCGCAAACCGAATCCAAGAACACATCAAAACGATCATCCATCATGACCAAGTAGGCTTCATCCCAGAGATGCAGGGATGGTTTAATATACAAAAATCAATCAACATAATCCACTATATAAACAAACTCAAAGACAAAAACCACATGATCATCTTAGATGCTGAGAAAGCCTTTGACAAAATCCAGCACCCATCCAAGATAAAAGACATGGAAAGATCTGGGATTCAAGGCCCTTACCTAAACATGATAAAAGCAACATACAACAAACCAGTAGCCAAAATCAAAGTAAATGGAGAGAAGCTGGAAGCAATCCCACTAAAATCAGGGACTAGACAAGGCTGCCCACTTTCTCCCTACCTATTCAATATAGTACTTGAAGTCCTAGCCAGAGCAATTCCACAATGAAAGGAGATCAAGGGGATACAAGTTGGAAAGTAAGAAGTCAAAATATCACTATTTGCAGATGACATGATAGTATGTATAAGTGACCCCAAAAATTCCACCAGAGAACTCCTAAACCTGATAAACAGCTTCAGTGAAGTAGCTGCATATAAAATTAACTCAAACAAATCAGTGGCCTTTCTCTACACAAATGATAAACAGGATGAGAAAGAAATTAGGGAAACAACACCCTTCACAATAGTCACAAATAATATAAAATACCTTGGTATGACTTTAACGAAGGAAGTGAAAGATCTGTATGACAAGAACTTCAAGTCTCTGAAGAAAGAAATTGAAGAAGATCTCAGAAGATGGAAAGATGTCCCATGCTCAGGGATTGGCAGGATTAATATAGTCAAAATGACTATCCTGCCAAAAGCAATCTACAGATTCAATGCAAACCCCATCAAAATTACAACTCAATTCTTCACTGAGATAGAAAGGGCAATTTTCAAATTCATCTGGAATAATAAAAAACCTAGGATAGCAAAAACTATCCTCAACAATAAAAGAACCTCTGATGGAATCACCATGCCTGACAGAGCAATTGTGATTAAAAACTGCATGGTACTGGTATAACAACAGACAGGTAGACCAATGGAATAGAATGGAAGACACAGAAATGAACCCACACACCTTTGGTCACCTTATCTTCGACAAGGGAGCTAAAACTATCCAGTGGAAAAAAGACAGCATTTTCAATAAATGGTGCTGGCACAACTGGCGGTCAACATGTAGAAGAATGTGAATTGATCCATTCCTTTCTCCTTGTACAAAGCTCAAGTCTAAGTGGATCAAAGAACTCCACATTAAATCAGAGATACTGAAATTCATAGGGGAAAAAGTGGGGAAAACCCTTGAAGATATGGGCACAGGGGTAAAATTCCTAAACAGAACAGCAATGGCCTGTGCTGTAAGATCACAATTCAACAAATGGGACCTTATAAAGTTGCAAAGCTTCTGTAAAGCAAAAGAAACTGTCAATAAGACAAAAAGGCCACCAACGGATTGGGAAAGAATTTTTACCAATCCTAAATCTGATAGGAGGCTAATATCCAATATTTACAAAGAGCTCAAGAAGCTGAACTCCAGAAATTCAAATAACACCATTAAAAAATGGGGTACAGAGCTAAACAAAGAATTTTCAACTGAAGAATGCCAAAGGACTGAGAAGCACCTTAAAAATGTTCAAAATCCTTAATCATCAGAGAAATGCAAATCAAAACAACCCTGAGATTCCACCTCACACCAGTCAGAATGGCTAAGATCAAAAATTCAGGTGACAGCAGATGCTGGCGAGGATGTGGAGAAAGAGGAACACTCTTTCATTGCTGGTGGGATTGCAAGCTGGTACAAACATTCTGGAAATCAGTCTGGCGGTTTCTCAGAAAACTGGACATAGTACTACCAAAAGATCCAGCAATACCTCTACTGGGCATATACCCAGAAGATATTCCAACTGGCAACAAGGACACATGCTCCACTATGTTCATAGGAGCCTTATTTATAATAGCCAGAAGCTGGAAAGAACCCAGATGTCCCTCAACAGAGAAATGGATACAGAAAATGTGGTACATTTACACAATGGCGTCCTACTCAGCTATTAAAAACAATGAATTTATGAAATTCTTGAGCAAATGGATGTATCTGGAGGATATCATCCTGAGTGAGGTAACTCAATCACAAAAGAAGTCACTTAATATGCACTCACTGATAAGCGGTTATTAGCCCAGAAACCTAGAATACCCAAGATATAATTTCCAAAACACAAGAAAATCAAGAAAGACCAACAGGTGGATACTTCATTCCTCCCTAGAATAGGCATTAAAATATACATGGAAGGAGGTGCAGAGACAAAGTTTGGAGCAAAAATGAAAGGATGGATCATCCAGAGAGTGCCCCACCCCGGTGGTCCATCACATAATCAGCCACCAAATGCAGACACTACTGCATACACCAGCAGGATATTGCTGAAAGGACCCTGATATAGCTGTCTCCTGTGAGGCTTTGACAGTCCCTGACAAATACAGAAGTGGATGCTCACAATCATCTATAGGGCAGAACACAGGGTGCCCAATGTAGGAGCTAGAGAGTGTACCCAAGAGCTGTAGGGGTCTGCAACCCTATAGATGGAACAACAATATGAACTAATCAGAACCCCCAGAGCTCATGTCTCTAGCTGCATATGTATTAGAAGGTGGCCTAGTTGGCCATTATTGGGGAAGAAAGGCCCTTGGTCTAGCAATGTTTCTATGCCCCAGTACAGGGGAATGCCATGGCAAAGTAGTGGGAGTGGGTGGGTAGGGGAGCAGGGTGGGGGGAGGGTATAGGGGACTTATGGGATAACACTCGAAATGTAAATGAAGAAATTCTCTAATAATAAATAAATAAATAAATAAGAAAAAAAAGAATGCTGACTCCCACAATGTCACAAAAACCTACACTCACGCAAACCTATATACACACATATACACAGAGAGAGAGAGTTAGAGAGAGAGAGAGAGAGAGAGAGTTATATATATATGACAACTTTTTCAAAGTTCTTAGCAGATCTTCAAATTCTCATTTTCCTCTACTCGGTGTCTTTATTCTCTAGTTCTCGTCTCTTAGGAAGCTTTTGTAGAGTCTCCAGGCCCATTTCCCTCTCGGAGTTCATGGTTTTTAAGCTGAAGCTAGAACTTAGATGAGGATACACCACTAATCTAGGTTGCTTTTTCCTGGGTCTCACTAGCTACTCTTCCAGAACTTGCTGTGCTGTATAGCATTGGTAGTATGACTTTTCTCCAGAAGGCTGACATATTACTGCTGCAAATCTTCCATGGAAAGGTCCTGAACTGAATAAGAGAAAGGAAGGACACAGAGACATAGGCCCAGTTTAGACAGAGGGCCAGTTTAGACAGAAGGGCCCGTATTCTGATGGTTTGTTATTTAGTAGCCTATAGAGATCTGAGTGAGGAAATGTGCTTGCACAGGCAGAAGGGAAACAGCCTCAGTATGCCCACTGTTGTATCCCCTTTGTCAACTGTATAATAGCTTTCAGTCCTGCCTGTGGAACTCAGCAGCAGGATGTGGCTGCCTCATGAGAGTCCCTCTGCTTTTCTCTCCATCTCTTCATACATCCCAGCTTATCATTCTAAACACTTTGTCTGTACCAGCCTGGTTTTGTTCACTCTTTATCCCTATATCACAAACACATCTGGCATCATCTGGCACACAGTCTTTTTCTAAGTGAGTAAGTGACTTGAGAAGTCCTACTCAGCATAAATGGCATGCTGTAATGGACCCTCCACATGGATTTCTTCATTCTTTCACACTGGGAAAAGGCCTAGGCTTTCCTGTACCACATTCCTGCACCACATGCCTTTGCTCAGGAATATCCTTGCCTTCTTCCTGATGCATTAAGCTTCTCTCTACAAGCTTTGTGAATCCTAGGCTGCTTAGACAATGGGCCACATAATCAATTTTTCATCTAATTCTTGCTGCTAGCTGCTTAGCTTACCTCAGTGCACTGACCCCCGTCTCACTATCACCTGCCACTTTCAAATGCCTGGAAACAAGTAAGGCAACTGTCTGAGTTTGTCTAGTTTGTAAGAGACATCATAAATGCAACTTGGGGAGGAAAAGATTGTTTTGACTTACAGATTCTCGTCTATCATGAAGGAAATCTAAGGCAGGACCTGAGAAGCAGGAACTGAAATAGAAGGCATGAACAAATGCTGACTATTGGCTTGCTTCCTCTAGCTTCTTCAGCTTCTGTTCTTATACAGCACAGATGCGCACACACGCACACACACACACACACACACACACACACACACACACACACACCCCTCCCCCACCCAAGGCTGGCACAGTCTGCCTTGTCGGGCCTCAGTGCGAGAGGATGCCTACTCTGGTAGAGTCTTGATGCACCGGAGTGAGGAAATACTCAGCAGAAGTTCAACCGTCTTGGAGAAGGGAAGGGGGAATGGGCGAGGTTTTCTGAGGGGGTGAGGGAAAGGAGAAGTGTTTGAGATATAAATAAATAAGTACAATTTTTTATTAGATATTTTCTTTATTTACATTTCAAATGGTATTCCCTTTCCAGGTTTCCTCTCCAAAAACCCCCTATCCCATCTCCCTGCTTGCCAACCCACCCACTTCCACTTCCAGGTCCTGGCATTCCCCTACACTGGGGCATAGAACCTTCACAGGACCAAGGTCCTATCCTGCCACTGATGACCGTCTAGGCCATCCTCGGCTACATATGCAGCTGGAGCCATGAGTGAATATAATTTTTTAAAAAAACCACAAAAATGAAAAAGAATAGATCCCGCAGACATGCCTACTTTCCAATCTGATGGAAGCAATGTCTCAAATAAGATTTCCTTGACTCAGCTACATTTAGGCTTCTATCACATTGACCACACTAACCAGCACAAGGGAATTCTAACAATTTCTGTTCATGCTTTGTCCAGTTTCTCAGCCTTGTGTATTCACATGAAAATCACAAAATGAAAAAAAAAAAGCCAGTAGTTTTCTAGATTAAGGAAGTTGAGGAATCACATAATTAACAAGTTAGCCACCTGGATCTGAAGGATTTACATGAGCAGTGGGAAACTAAAAAGGAGGAAACATAATGTTACAAGTCTCTATAGCATGTGCAGATGAGAGAGCTGTCTACTCTAGGAAATTTTATCAGACATTTGAACTGCAAAGCCTATAGGATGAAACAGTTGGGCAGAGGTAAATAATAACTCTTACCAGTTTCAACTAGTTGTATGAATAAGTTCCTTAGAGCTAATCTGCAGCACAGAGGCTACTGTAAATGATATTGTAAGGCATGCTTGAAATTTGCTAAGAGAAGAGACCTTTAATTTACTCACCTACCTACAATAGAAGTGAAACATTACTATATTAATTAACTTGACTGTAACAGTCAACTCTGTGTATGTACGTGTGTGTGTGTGTGTGTGTGTGTGTGTGTGTGTGTGTATGAAAACATCATACTATGCAATCAAAGTACATACATACAACTTCTAAAAAATGCCTATTTTTATATCTGGAAGTGCCATTGACACTAGTTCTTGGCCAAGAGAAAGGTTGATCGCAATTTTCCACTAAGATTTCCTGACCTCTCAAAGGTGTGAGTGTCGTGTGTAATTTTTATCACGGAATTTTGTGCTCCTAGGATGCTCTTGTATCCACAGGTTGTAAGTTTCCTGTTTGTTTTCATCCTAATGGTATAGACACTGAGCATGCTGGGGACTAGGCTTTTATCATCCTCACTCTCCTCTACCCGATACTCTTAAGTACTTTTTCCTTTGCAGTGTCTCCTTTATGAGATATTTGTCACCTCCATTATGATTAGGATGCTGACAGACTTGCTGCCTACATACAAGACCATGACATTAGTTCAATGGTTCAGTTCCTAACCCAGCCTTTTAAGAAAATCCTCTTCCTTCCTTGTGCTCATACCATTCTGACATTGCATCAGTACATTTCTACATGTTACTATCTGGACTGCCTCACTATCAAAAGTGGTCTAGTTTATATGAAGCTGGTGATAGCCCGATGTGTCTTCAAGTTCCTTTCTACCACATTCTGGAACTCCTATATTTGTTTCTGTGATCATTGAGTGTTACATCTGTGACACTGCCATGACTCAACCTCTAGTCTGACACCCACTACATTAACTGTATGGACATCTTTCCATCCTTGTGCCAATCACTACACTGCATGATGGTATCCTCCGCTTCACAATGGCTGCCTCTCTATCACTGTACAAAAATCCTCAGAGTCTTGTCTCATTCATATATCTGGGAGAAAAGGCGAACCTTTGTCAGCACTCTCAGACAGACTTGCTGGTTTCCCTTCCATATGGCCTGTCCCTTCTCCAAAAGAATCATCTTCAAGTCCCAGAGTTAGGGTCATTTGCATAATTCTCCTGGGGCTGCTTTTTTAAAAATGTAGCCTGACCAAACTACCAGGGCCTGAGGTTGGTAAAGCAATGATGGTAGAAACCAGAGAAGGAATAAAGATGGTAAAGGTGCTGTGGGTAACAAGGAGGGAAGATACGCAACAAGACATTCCTTGAAAATATGTGGGTAGATGGGGAAGCCAAGGGACCTTGGAAGGTGGGAATTGCTCTGGTGTCCAGTTTCTTATACTGGATTCAGTATGAATTGATCTGGGATTAACAGAGCAGAACAAATAGTAGGTATAAATGCCTCTCACTTCTAAAACCATCTCTGTCCACAGGACAGCTTGAGAAGGAACCTAAGAAGCAATATTCAGTGTGAATAGTCACAGTGTAGAGCCACCAGGAGAAAAAGAAAAAAAAAAGACACTCTGGTGTACAGAACCCAGACAGAACATGCTGGAGGCACTGATCTCTTACTATATTCAAATATGACATTGTACAATTTTGTCAATCACCACAGGAACTTTTTGTATTCATGCATCTTGCAAACTTGAGATTCTCTTGAAAAGGATTCCCTGAGAAAACGAGCTTTCCGCCTGAGAACTTTCTCTTCTCTGCCTCTCAAGGGATCAATTATTTTCCCTTCTTACAAACTTTGTGAAAAACTGAAGAACCAAGTGGGGAACAATTATTCCTGACACACAGACTCACTGTATCTTGTCCTCCTAAACTAATCAGCTCATAATCCTCTTGGAATTGCCTCTGAAAAGTCACCTTCCTGTTTTCTTTCATCTCTGCACATTACATTCTTTAAATATTAAAAGAAAAGTGAGGGCTTTGTGGCACTGTACTGTCCGTCTTTCATTATGTTTTCTCAGAAGCATATCCACTGTATAGGCAAGGTAAGGAGGAGAGGACTTGCCTAAGGGCTCCACAGCTGTCACTCATCACACTTCCTTCTGTATACATAGCATTCTCAAGCAAACTTACTAGTGGTCCTCAGCTGCTCCTACATCAACATCTCATGGGAGCTTGTTAGAAACTCAGTGCCTACTCAAGCCATGATTTAAAATTTGTTTCTTTAAAAAAAAAATTGATTCCCGGGTGATTTCCATACACACTAATATTCCAACTGCACTGATCTACGTGATTTACTTTTGGAATTTTCAAGTAGGAAATTGTATATGAATTTTCTTGTATGAGGCCTGGAGAATATAAGAGGGCAGATGAATCTAAGGTAGCATGCGCATGGTCCTGGGATAAATCGCATCAAAACACACACACACACACACACACACACACACACACACACAGAGAGAGAGAGAGAGAGAGAGAGAGAGAGAGAGAGAGAGAGAAAGAGAGAGAAAGAGAAAGAGAAAGAGAAAGAGAGAGATTAGATTGATTGTCCTAATTGCAATGTGAAGGTGCCAAGAAAAAGTATTTGATAACATATCCACATTAATTTTTAGAAAAGCTAACCTAGCTGGGCAATGGTGGTGCATGCCTTTAATCCCAGCACTTGGGAGACAGAGGCAGGTGATTTCTGAGTTCGAGACCAGCCTGGTCTACAGAGTGAGTTCCAGGACAGCCAGGGCTACACAGAGAAACACTGTCTCAAAAACAAAACAAAACAAAACAAAACAAAAAGAAAGAAAGAAAAGGAAAGGAAAGCCAACCTCCCTTCGTAACATTTTCCTCAAGCCTTATTTATTGCATCAGTAATGAGGACGAAAACTCCTCAGAGTACCATCCTGCTCTATTATTACACTTATTGAGAAACTTTAGCCAGATGACTTGGCCTTTGCAATATTGTGCAGAGAGACATGGAGATAATTTGGTTTCACATATCTGCCTTGCTGAGACAAAGGTCCACAATGCACACTGTCAAATGAGCCACCTGGATTGACATGTGGCAGTTTTCCAGCTTGCTGGAAGGCAGCATGGGATTCCAGTTCTAACCTACAATCGTTGTCAGGAAAGCTTACTTTGATTAAAGTCATGTTGTTACTAAACAACAGTGTCATGGAATTGCAAGGGAGCTTGTAGTTCCCTGAGGCTCACTGCCCATTCCCCATTATGTGTACACATTTCCTGGCTAACTCATTCATCCTCTTGGTCTATAGATTTTACAAAAAAAAAAAAAAAAAAAAAAAAAAGCTCAGAGATGGAGCAGTCCAAAATCAACAACAGCAACAACAGCAGCAACTCTGTTTAATTATAGAAAATTTAATTTTTTTTTTTTTGTTTTTCGAGACAGGGTTTCTCTGTGTAGCTCTGGCTGTCCTGGAACTCACTTTGTAGAGCAGGCTGGCCTCGAACTCAGAAATCCGCCTGCCTCTGCCTCCCAAGTGCTGGGATTAAAGGCGTGCGCCACCACACCCAAGCAGAAAATTTAAATTTTAAGTTGACATCATTATGCTAAATGTGATTCCCTTTAACATTTATTTCCTGTCTGGTATGTCTCAATTTGTGTTACATAAGCCAATTAGTAGAAAAGTGAGCTATTACATATTCCCCTTACAGAGTATTTATGAGCCAGATCTTACCATTGACCAATTTCCTAGAGCCCTCACTGGCCTCATTGTTACTTCTGGTCTCTCTTTCGGTGGATTTTGGACTGTTTAAGTACTATTAATTATGCACAAAACTAACTGTGATAATGTGCAGTGGGAACTCTCTTTCCTTGATTAGTTGACTAATTTTTTCTGTTACCATCAACTAAGATGGCACCCCATGGTGCAAGTTACAGTGTTAGCTCATGCTCCAAGTTCATCTAAAAATTAATCTCAGTTTTAAAGACAGCTAGCAATTATTGAATACTGATGTACAGGGTTATCCTCCATGCCAAACCACCCTCAACTTTAAGAGTTTGACTGGGCCTACTTGCAAATGAACATTTCAACTCAGTTTTTGACTGCTATCATTCCCTCATAATAGGAGAGGGCAGGATGGGTTATAGGACCATCATCAGAGTAGCCAGCCACCAGTTCAAGCCAGTTAAATATAATTCTGTCCTGACTCCATGTGGCCTCTGTATCTCAATGACAGGTTAGAATACAAAGTATGGAAAGCACTTGGAGAGAGGTCTTCATTTTCCCATCCATAGAGAAGTCACCATCCATGCTATGCACAGACCAGTGTGGCTGCTTTAAAGCCACCCATATTCCTAGCCATAATCTACCATCCATGGCTTCGTAAACAATCATAATAAATTCATTGGTTGCCTAGAGTGAACTTTGGATGATTAATGCCTTGGTTTGTTTTAGGAGCCTTAGGAAAAGAAGTAGATGTTTATATATCCCCCACAGAAGAGGTTTTAGCAACAAATCCAATTATATTTTGGAAGCAGAAGATATAAAGTTCTACAAAACATGTTGCCTGATTTAAGTTCAGAATTTTGCCTGGGAAGATATAACTGCATTAGTTACCATATGCAAAGCATTCTAAGCATGCAGTGGTGGAGAACCTCATTATTTTTGCTTAATTTGAAAGTTAATTTGAAAAAATAAAATTTGCTACTTAAGTTGAACTTGGAAGTGTAAGGAACAGTTTCACAGACTGAGAAAAAAAGAGATAAATTCCTGAGAGTCAACTGAAAATATAAACTAATGTAAATAAATATGGTATCTAGCGTAAGCAACCACGTTTGGAAGGCAAAATTAATAAGTTGAATTTCTAGAGAGTGGCCATGTGTATTAACCATCAGATCTACATTCCTTAGGGGATTTGTGAATGTTCTGTGCAAGATTCTCTGCTTCCTGAAACAGGCAGCATCTTGCTACAATAAATTTCAAATTACACTGTGGCCATCAGCATAGATACCTTGTATTTCAGGACAATGGTATATTCACAAAAGGTTGTTTTGTAGGATTTTATTGCTTACAAAACTTCAGATAACTAGAGAAAGTTGAGAAGACTTAGCTTCTTTGAGACACTTGGTTTACATTTTAGGAGCAGCTCAGTTGGTCCAACCATATTTTGTTCAGGTCTTCCATTGAGTGGAAGTATTTCAATGGTAGCTGGGGAGCTGAAGTTATTATCTTCTGGTCACTTTTCTCTAAGTTTGTGGAATGTTAGAGGGAATGATTGTGTGGCGTTTTCTCTTCTTTGATCATAATTATCATATATCATGACAAAGACAAGGAACTCAAATGAGTCCTTTGAATGCAGTTCCGAGATTTAGAGACCCTAAAACTTCGGCGTAAGTTTCCCTCAGATTGGAGGCATAGTAGGAACATGGGTGAGCATTGGAATCAACCCAGATGCTGGTGAAGACGGCAGGTCTTCTCACATTTGTGAATCTTAGTGTATGTGAGAAATAAAATCTCAGAAGGGTAAAGGTTACTTCCATAGAACTGGAAATAAAGCAAATGAAAAGGGTGCTGAGACTGAATGAGAAAACCCATAGGCAGAAAGGTATTTCTACCCTGGAGACAATCACTCCTTACACAGAACCCATTGTGAGTTTGTCTAGAATTAGATACAACCACAAGTAACAAAGTCACAGTCAAGGAAGTAATGCTGACACAAAGGCAGTGCTATTTAAATTACCTTACCAGGCCTTATTTTATGTCGCCTATAGCATATCAAGGTGGCAGAAATATGGCACTACTGCCTATCTTTGCTCAGTGCTACATTCAGTGATGAGTAGTTTGAAAGTGGATATGATGAGAATATTCACACCGTAGAAATGGGAACTCTCTAGATGACAGCACATGGAGAGTGGTGGTTAAATATTTACCACCTCCCTTGATATCTGTCAGGCATTATGACAAGAAATGTACTGGGATATTAAGCGGCTAAATAATTATTGAAATTAACATGGCTACTATGGAAAATCTCAAACTTGGTTTCAGTTTTATGAATCTTTTGTTTTTGAGAATTTCCTACATCATTGTAATGTATATTGATTAAATTGATTACACATTTCCTCACCTCCAAGTCCTTCTCTATCCCCTCCACAAGCTTTCCCTAATTAACTTCATGTATTTTTTCATACAACTTTTAAGATTACCATTTTTAAATTTTATGTACGTAGGTGTTTTATCTTCATGTATGCATGCACACCACATATGTCTTCAATGCATGTGGATGCCAGAAGATGATGTTGGGTCCCCTGGTAGTTGAATTACACATTGTTACTAGCTGTCATGTGGTGCTACAAATTGAACCCAGGTTCTCTGGAAGAGCAGCTAAGTCTTTCCTACCACTGTTCCTGAAAACCAAACAAACAAAAACAAAACCAAAAAACTTTACTGGGTCCAGTTACTGCTATTTGTATGTTCCTGAGTGTGGGACCCTCTACTGAAGCATGGGTAACTTCTTAAGAACCACGTTCTTTAAGTAAACTGACTCTCTCTCCCCAAGAAGTCATCAGTTGCCAATAGATCATTGGCTAGAGGTGTAACTCCATGATCCGCACAGATATTTTGCTGACCTGACTGTGCCCAGGTCTGTGCAAGTAGTTACAGCTGCTGTGAGTTTGTGTGTTCAATGGTGTTGACCTGACAAAGATGTTTTTTCCACAGGCTTCCTCTGGTTCTTACAGATATACAGAGATATAGGGTGTAATATCAGTCACATGTAGAGCTGGAAACTCCACAGTATCTTTTCCACATATTGACTAGTGATGGATCCCTGTAATAATTGTCATCTGCTGCAAAAAGTAGCTTCTCTGGTAAGGGTTTCAAATCTAGGGACACCAGGAACTGAACAACTGGCAAATTTATAAAACTTTGATACAGAGACACTTTTCACCTTTCCCAGCTGCTAAAATCCTACTTATGCAATTTCCATTCTGTCAACCATAAAAGACTTATTCCTGAGTTTATAAAGTTAATTTATTTTACACTTTCTCAACAAAACTATGCCCACCCTCATGCCTTGCTCTCATCTTCTCAGTTGAAAAACAGTCTAATTTTCAGTTCCCACTGGGTAGTACATGTGTGATAATGGATTCTTCCGTTAGTCATTGAGAACTCCACTTATTCTAGAACACTGGGGTAGGAATACTAGACAATCGGAGAATGAGTATAAAGAGAGTCTTACAGCCTTGAAACTTGCCTCTATTTAAATGAGTGCTCAGAATGTGCCATAGCCTTGCCCTTTTGCCACCCTGAGATGGCTCACTGGTGTAAGCTAATTTTGTGAAGTAGAGTGGAATGCGTAGCTCTACCAGAGGACTTCTGTACCGATACATAGCTATTGTTCTCATTTCCTTGAGAAAGTAGCACCATAGCAAAGGACTATAGAACACCATGCAATTAACATTGAGCATGAATGAATAAAACCATATCCAATATCTTACATAGGCTTTGAAGTATTTACAGATACTATTGCAATAAATAAAGCATTAACCTTTAAAAGTGACATTGGTATTTGAATGGCTTCAATAACTAGCTGTGTGTTGATTTTTATTTGTTGAGTTAATCAGAACAAAGAGATTTTATTTATGAACTAAAGTAAATACAAGTGACATTGAATCTATAATTGCCTTCTAACAACAGGTGTCCCTTTCAAGTGATGGCAACTAACTACACCATCCCAGAAGGGCTATTAGAATTATTGACAATGTAGGACTAAGAAGCAGACTGAATTTCAATAGATTGACACGAAACATGGCCTTATATGAGGGAAAGCAGAGCATTTCCAGAGATCCTAAAGATTCCTACATTAAGTTAAGTCTATGTTAGAGCCAGATGGAAGAAGATATCCCAAGGCTAAGGAAATAAGCATTAATCAAATTCTGTTAGCAGTTCCTCCATCTTTTTTTTTCTTCCCATTTTTATTAGATCTTTGCTTCATTTACATTTCAAATGTTATCCCAAAAGTCCCCTATACCCTCCCCCATCCCCCGCCCTGCTCCCCTACCCACCCACTCCTACATCTTGGCCCTGCGTTCCCCTGTACTGGGGCATATAAAGTCTGCATGACCAAGGCACCTCTCTTCCCAATGATGGCCAACTAGGCCATCTTCTTCTATATATGCAGCTAGAGACATGAGCTCTGGGGGTACTAGTTAGTTCCTGTTATTCTTCCACCTATAGGATTGAAGACCCCTTCAGCTCCTTGGGTACTCTCTCTAGCTCCTTCCTTGTGAGTCCTGAGTTCTATCTAATAGCTGATTGTGAGCGTCCACTTCCATGTTTACCAGGCATTGGTATAGCCTCCCACAGCTATATCAAGGCATTTCAGCACTATCTTGCTGGCATATGCAATCGAGTCTATGTTTGGTGGCTGATTATGGGATGGATCCCCGGCTGCTGCAGTCACTGGTTGGTCCATCCTTTGGTTCAGCTCCACATGTGATCTCTGTAACTCCTTCAATGTGTGCTTTTTTCTTAATTCTAGGAAGGGGCAAAGTGACCACATTTTGATCTTCATTCTTCTTGAGTTTCGTGTGTTTAGTAAATTGTATCGTGGGTAGTCTAGGTTTCTGGGCTAATATCCACTTATCAGTGAGTACATGTTATGTGAGTTCTTTTGTGATTGGGTTACCTCACTCAGGATGATACCCTCCAGATCCATCCATTTGCCTAGGAATTTCATATATTCATTGTTTTTAATAGCTGAGTAGTACTCCATTGTGTAAATGTACCAAATTTTTTGTATCCATTCCNCATTCAGCTCCTGACCCATCAGTGTCAAAAATCCTAACTGTAGCCCTAGGTTCAGTACCATTGTTGTGGGCTCACATATCACTCTGTTATGAACAGAAAAACTCCTTATTAAGGAAGAGATCAATCCCACCCCCTCATTCATATAGGGAAACTTGCAAAATTTCACTCTTCATTTCTTTCCTACTCAAAAGCACATGCTGAGCAGAGTGTTTCACTTGGGGTGAATGATTAGTGAACCTGCATTTCACTGTCACTATGGACACAAACAGAATGGAAGTAAGTGCAAAATCAGTTTCTAAAGTTTGAGAAGATATGCAAAAGCAAAGCATTATTCATAGACGTTATTAGAATCATTTTATCCATCATCTTTTTGTTTATAATATGAATAATTTACAGAAAAATAAACAGAATTTCATTTCATCTAAAATGTATCCATTGGTTCAACAGCCACAACTCCAGAGTTTTGGGGCAGAAACTGAAACCAGGAACCTAAAGAGTGTGTGAAGAAGAAGCATACTTTCAGAAAGACAGAGAAAGTGGAGACTTCTTGACATCTCATTGTAGAATTGGCACAAGAGGAGCCAAAGAGCTCCTTATAGAGCTGTGTCTCTTAGGCTATACTCTGTGCACTGTCTTAAAACAACCTAACCTACTCCATTTAAAAAATAGTATTCATGGGGCTGGTGAGATGGCTCAGCGGGTAAGAGCACCCAACTGCTCTTCCGAAGGTGATAAGTTCAAATCCCAGCATCCACATGGTGGCTCACAACCATCCGTAACGAGATCTGGCACCCTCTTCTGGAGTGTCTGAAGATAGCTACAGTGTATTTACATATAATAAATAAAATAAATCTTTAAAAAAAATAGTATTCATGATCCTCCTGCCTCTGCCTCCTTCAGTAAATCCTACCAGGGTGCACCATCACAACCTGGGGTGGGGGGGTGTTGGGGGGTACTTGGTCTGGTATTGGGTGAGGGAAAAGAATTGAAGTCCCAAGGGCCAGCAGAAAGAATGGAAACAGGCAACCTCAGGAAATAAGAGGTTGGTGAAGCCCTCCAGAGTGCACCAGAGACCTGGGAGGTAAGAGACTTTCAGGACTCAAAGGGAGGGACCTTAGATGAAATGCCCAACAGTAGGGAGAAAGAACTTATAGAGCCCACCTCCAGCAGGAAGACAGGACATCAAGTGAGGAATGGGGTTGCCATCTCAAAGTCACATCTCTGACCTATAATCGTTCCTGTCTGAAAGAATTACAAGGATGGAAATGGAGAGGAGCCTGAGGAAAAGAAGTTCCAGCAACAGGCCCAAAGTGGAATTCAGCTCAAAGGGAGGTCCCAAGGCCTGACACTATTACTGAGGCTATGGAGTGCTTACAGAAAGGGACCTAGCATGACCATCGTCCTAAAGACCCAACAAACAGCTGAAAAAGTCTGATGCAGATATTTGCATCCAATCAATGGACAAAAGCAGCTGACCCTGTTATTGAATTAGGGAAGGCTAAAAGAAGCTGAGGAGAAGGGCCATCCTGTAGTACCTGCAGTCTCAATTAATCTGGACCTCAGAGATCTCTCAAACATTGGACCACCAAACAGGCAGCATACACCAACTGATATGAGGCCCCCAAACTCACATACAGTAGAGGACTGCTTGGTCTATGGTTATTGAGAGATGATGCACCTAACTCTCAAGAGACTGAAGGCCCCAGGAGGTTTAGAGGTCAGGTGGTGTGGATGATTGGGACATTCATGTGGAGACTGAGGGGTAGGGTGGAGGTAAGGGATGTAGAGCAGTAGGAGGGTGGATGGGGCAATGGAGAATGGAATATGGAGTGTAAACATAAATTAATTTAAAAATATTATTCTTTATTACTTAGTTTTCAAATTAAACCATCACACCATTTTTTCACTTCCTTTTCCTTCTGCCAACCACTCAAGTAGACATTGTTTTAAAGCTTGACGTTTTTAATGAATTGATGAAAGAAACTCTTGTGTACTGTATGGAAGCATCACCTATCAATACATAACCAATGGCTAATGAGCTGAGGCAGGAAACAATAGGCTAGGAAGAGGGGACTTCTTGGATAGAGTCAGGCATGGGAAGAGAATCACCCCAAACTCTGAGGAGACAGATGTTTGAAACTGCAGAGAGGTAAGCAGCCATGTGCCCTCATAGAATAAAAAAATGGGTTAAATAAGTTAGGAGCTTGTTGGAAAATAAGCCCAAGCTTGTGGCTTACCCATTTATTCATAAGAAAAATTAGGTCTCAGAATCATTATTTTTGGGAACTGTGGCATGTGTGGAAAGATCACGGTTACAATGAATAGTTTTTATATCTAAGAATAGATCCTTGCTTATAATTTATAGTTCCAAAATAGGGGTGGTATGCTTTGATGAATTAAGAAATATTTATAGAAAGATTGTGTCAGAATAAGTCAAACTGAAACTATTACAGAAAATCGTAGATTAAGCTGACACAATTTTTCTCTCAGCCATAGTTTCTTGTTAAGGCCTTGGTAACTGAATTATTTTTAAATTTCATTCTATAATTGAGGAAAGGAATAAAAACGGAGCTTTTATTTTATTCTATAGTTAACATGAGACATAATGTTATAAACACATGCATACATACCAGTATGTGTATATATTTATATGTATATTTATTTACACAAATATATAAGGCTTGTTCAAAGAAACTTGTTAGAATAACTATAATTCTCTATGCAGATGAATATGGATAGTAGTTCATTTTATCTTTCTCTGAATATTTGCTCCCTGGAATCAAATTTCCAACACATTTCTTACACCAGAGATAAAATCAATAAATAAAATAAAATTTAATGTTATGTTCATACATGCAGGTACCTGCAGAGGCCATCAAAGTCCTTGGATCTGGAGTTACTGGAAATGGTGAGCTACCAGACATTATTTCTGGGAATGAAGAGCAAGAAACACTCTTAACTATTGACCTGTCTCTCTTGCCCCTACCTTGTTTAATTTAAAAATCACTCTCTCTACATTTTCTCAGAGTACCTGACAGATTGTGCTATCAAGAATACATCTCTCAGCTTTGGTTCAGTCTTCTAGTTTCTCTCACATGTTCTCATGAAAGTTTCTTGTGAAATCATCTTCCTCTGTTGAAGCATAGTACCCAATTGGAACGTGTTCTGAAGAGCATGTTCTAGACATGACTCCATATTATGATTGTTTCATTGAGCAAATTGTTTGTGGATGTAGGAGCTAGGTATTCCTTCTTCACTCTTTACCTTATGTCTGTTATAGTGATTAACATGTAGAGAAGCCAGTTGATCTTGGTAAAACGAATGAAAAATAAATAGAAAACAAATCAAATGATTAAGTACTAAATACACTTCACATACATTGAGAAATAAGCATGGTGTTTTAATGTTATGTCTCCCATTATTCTCATGTAGCTCATGATACATGTACTCAGTCATAGGAACTCCCTCATGGGAGATGGGTATACCTAAAAATCACATGTAGACATATATACATATGTATGTACAATGAAGATACATAACACATTTTGATCAAAAAGTACATATTGGCTACTCTTTATTAAACACAAAGCAAACAAACTTCTTCGGTCCTGCGACTTTCAGTCTTGTACTGCCTTGGGCTCTGTTTACACAGTTATAATTTGAAGATGGTGATAATACTCAGCTTCTACAAGTATTTTAGCTTGAATAGTAAACTCAACATTATGATCCACACAACTGTACTAAGAATTTAAAACACAAATAACTGTTACTACTGTTTTCTTTTTATGATTATCATGCTCATAGAAGTTCTGTGTCCTTTATCTATCACTCTTCCATATGCTTTTGAAGACCAACATGTGTGTGCTCAAAGCTTGATGAAGCACCTTAGGATAACAATTCATTACATGAATATTGTAAAATATTTAAAGCACAAAGATTATTGCAACACAAACTACCAAGAGCATAAAAAACAAAGCTATATAAAGACAATTTTTAATTTTTTGGACCCATCAAAGATTTCGTTTGCGGCAGTGTTCTGTTAAGTCACTAATGTCATTAATCACAGTGTAATTTTAAAAAGTTATTTCCTGGTGACACTGATAAAACTTAATTGTAATTTTAAATTACTAAAGTCAGTCTTTATGTGTGTGTGTTACAAAAGACTCTGATGAGTACATAAGCAAAAGCCATTTACTTTAGTCTCTAAGCCATATTCCATTGCACTGCTGTCATTGAGACATTAATTCCTGAAAGACTCTCATGGGTGAGTCCTTTACTGAATTCTCCCCAGCATTATCTGGAAATGTTTGAGACTGAAAAGAGATAAAAAGGGGACATTGACCCTGCTAATATATACACCTTTAGTTCAGGCCACAAAGAAGATGTTGTCTCAAATTCTTAAGACAAAATGCTCACCTGAGGGACAAAGGCAAACAGAGCTTGATAAGGTCTATTCCATGACTACAGGCCCCAGTAACTTTTCGGTGACAGCCTTAAACTCAGATATTCAAACTCCTGGGTAGCACCCACCTCAACTCTGTTAATAAAGACTTCAAACAAAAGCTTAACAATAAAGATGGTAGGAGAGGGCCTCAAACGTAAGAACAAACAGACGAGGAAGAGTTGATCAGAGAATCAATAGCATCTGAGTCCAGTATTCAGTTTTAATGCTGAACTGTAAATAGCAAAGATGAATTTACATCATTAAATATGGGAAGACTATATTACTCCCAAAACATTTAAAAAATACTGGGGAATAGGAGTTAGAAAGATCATAACAGCCAGAAGTTGGAGAGGATTGCTATAAAATACTGTCTCTGGCCATGACAGAACCGTTGCACTCATGAAGTCACAGTAACTGTGCTTGCCTGAACAAGACCTGCACAACATAAAGCCAGTCAAAAACTTCTAGCTTGGGCGGGGGAAAGACTCACCAAGAGTTACTAGAAGTTACTGAGAGTTACTGGCAGTCATTAGCATCTACAGAAATAAAAGACAGGTTGTTTTCATGACTGTGATCTCTCTCAAGGATGGCCCTACATTTATGCATATTCAGGAAGAATTAATTGTACTCAGTGACTTATAAGAAAAAAAGAAGGCATGGGGGAGTTGGGAGACATTGGAGAGTGGTTAAGAGGTTGGATATAATCAAAATACAGTGCATACATTCATGCAATTCTGGAATAAGGTAGTAGAAACAATTTGGTGAGGAAATGAATATATTGTGAATAGGAAACTTAGGATAGTGGGTATGATTATTGGTGACAGGAAGCCTTGAATATGTGAAAATCACAGAGAATAGGGTTATAAGGTATCTTATAGATTCATTGCTGTAGAGGTAAAAGATAACCAAGGTAACTCTTATAAAGGCAAACATCTAATTGGGACTAGCTTACAGTTTCAGAGGTTCAGTCCTTTATCATTATGGTGGAAAGCATGGTAGCACCCAGGGAGAGATGTTACTGGAGTAGGGGCTGAAGGTTCTACATCTTGATATAAAGACAGCCAGAGATGGCTATTTTCTACAGGTAGCCAGGAGGAACCTCTCTACTGCATTGGGAAGATCCTGAGAATTGGAGACCTCAAAGCCCACCTAAACAGTGACATGCTTCCTCCAACAAGGCCACAAATTTTCTAATAAGGCCACACATCCTAATAGTGCCACTCCCTATGGCTAAGCATTCAAATATATAAATCTATAGAGGGCAAATCTGTGCAAATCATTATATGGAGCTTTAGGATTTTGTGCATTTTCTGCAATTTCTGAGGAAAAAAATCCAAATCTCTGGTGAATAAAACAATATAATTTGCTATTTCATAAACTTTAGAGGTCAGAAGTTTGACATAGGTCTCCATGAGCTCAAGTCATAACGTCCTTGTAGGGTCCTTGTGCCTTTTATGCTCTCAGTGTTTGCCCAGATACCTTGATACGTGGTTCTGTTCCTCTGTAATCAAACCCGTTGACTTTGTGTGTCTCTGTCCATTCTACACCATAGTATCTCTCTATTACAGAACTTAGAAAGGTTTTGGGGGAATATTCTAGAGAAATATTCAATGTTGATATATCTGATGGATCTACTTACCTAGGGTAATCTTCATCTCAGTCTTTTGCTTAATTACATCTCCAGTGCTACACTTTTTGTTGCACCAGTTATATCTCTACACTTTTTCCTTTCTTCATTTTTCATTTCATTTTATTTACTTTTTTACAAATTATTTTATTTTTTTACTTTTCAAAAGTTGCTCCCTTCCATGTCCTTCCTCCCCAAGTTCTTCACCCCATATCCCCTCACACTCCTGCCCCTGAGAAGATGATCCCCCCAGCTGTCCACACCTACCAACATCTCTCTTCACTGCCACATCAAGTTTCCACAGGATTAAGCACATCCTCTCCCACTGAAACCATACAAGGACATTGTCTACTACACATGTGCCTAAGGCCACAAACTAGCCAATGTATGCTCCTTGGGCTTTGGCTTAGTCTCTGGGAGCTATGATGACTCAGGGTTAGTTAACACTGCTATTCTTCATATGCGGTTTCAATCCCCTTCAGCTCTTTCAGTCATTCCTCTAACTCTTCCATATTGAACTCTGACCTCAACCCAATGGTTGGCTATAAGTATCTGCATTGTCTCAGCAGTGGCTAATACAGACTCTCAGAGGACAGCCATGTCAGACTCCTGTCTGAACACACAATGTAGCCTCTGTAATAGTGTCAGGATTTAGTGTACATGCCTGGGATGGATCCAATGTTGGGCTGGTTACTGGGTGGCCTTTCTTTCAGTCTCTGCTCCATTTTTGTCCTTTTATTTTCTTTAGACAGGGAGAATTCTGGGTTAAAAATTTGGAAGATGGCTGAGTGAAGTTTTATTAGAAAGAAGCCAGACAAGTACCTGATTAATCAATGTCACTCCTCTACTATGCTCATGAATGCTTCATCATCTTCAATTCTATTTTTATTGGCTAGTGAAGCAATTGTTCCTTCATGCTAATAGATTTAGTGTCCAGAGTATGGTCAATACATACTCATATAATTTGAGAGGGAGTTGGGTGTATGTAGGAAGGATTAGAGCTTTGAGTGGAGCAAAGGAAGAGGTTTATTATGTATATACAGTGCATGTATTTTAACATAAAAAATAAAAACAAAAATTAAGACATTAATTCTCAGACTCTCAGGAAAAGCTTCCAGATAGAATTACATCTCTCTAACCTGCTGTTATTCAATACAAACATATCTTTATTTAACAATAGTAACCAACTAGATCCCCTCCAGAGCTCCCTGGGACTAAACCACCAACCAAAGAGTACACATGGAGGGACCCATGGCTCCAGGTGCATATGTGGCAAAGGATGGCCTTGTCGGGCATCAATGGGAAGAAAGGTCCTTGGTCTCATGAGGGCTCAATGCCCCAGTGTAGGGGAATTCCAGGGCAGGTAGGAGAGAGTAGGTAGGTGGGTAGGTAGGGGAACACCCTCATAGAAGCAGAGAGAGAGGAGAAAGTGGGTTTCTGGGGGGGGGGGAGAAACTGGGAAAGGGGATAACATCTGAAATGCAAATAAAGAAAATATCCAATAAAAAAATTCTACTTTGGAAAGAAAAAGCTATAGTGATAGTATAATAGTTATTTGTATAATTAAAATATGGTCAATTTAGAGATTATTACCTATTATTAGCATAGATTTAAAACATATCAAATACTATATACTTAAATATCAATCACTGGGGTTTCTGAATTTTGGGAAATATGAAATTTTCACTCTGTAATGCTGGTCATGGAGAAGTCTAAATATTTCTAAGGAAATTTAGTTCAAATTAGTTCTAAAACAATTAATGTATATATGAAAGACTATGCCATATGAATTCAAGCCAAGTTTGAATTTTTTTCTATGTGTGTGTGTGTGTGTGTGTGTGTGTGTGTGTGTGTGTATGTGTTTGTGTGTATGCAAATATGCAGTGCCCTTTAGGATAATCTATCAGGTAGTCAGTACACTAATATTTTATTTAAAACATAATCTATTTATATCAGCCACTTTGGAGAGGAATTCATTTATGGCGTATTATAGAGTATTGCTACCACTGTTTATAATACAGGTAGAGTTTACAGCATCCAGTGGCAATGATGCAGGCCATTTATTCTCAATCTCATCTGCTTTTCTTTGAGAACTGTTTAGCTTTATTTTTCTAAACCTCTAGTTTGTAAAGAATTTAGAAGTTCTTCATGAAGAACAAATAAGAATTTTAAATATAACTTACTGAGTCTTCATTCTAATATGTGAAATCAGAATTATATGAAATATTAGAAATACACAGATTATACAAATACAAATCTGATTCATTTAGTTGGGGAAAATATGAAATGACTGACATCTACATGTATATAAAATGTTTACATAATAGCGGAAGATGGCCTAATTGGCCATCACTGGGAAGAGAAGTCCCTTGGTCTGGCAAACTTTATATGCCTCAGTACAGGGGAACACCAGGGCTAAGAAGTGGGAGTTGGTGGGTAGGGGAGCAGGGCAGAGGAGGGACTTTCAGGATAGCATTTAAAAAAATGTAAATGAAGAAAATATCTAATAAAAAATTGGAAAAAAAAAAAAACGGGCAGTGGTGGTGCACACCTTTAATCCTAGCACTTGGGAGGCAGAGGCAGGTGGATTTCTGAGTTCAAGGCCAGCCTGTTCTACAGAGTGAGTTCCAGGACAGCCAGGACTGCACAGAGAAATCCTGTCTCAAAAAAAAAAAATAATTGGAAAAAATATTTACATAAATGTTAAATAATTTTTAATCCAAGATCTATTAATCTTATTGGTAAATTGTATTAATAAATATTATAATTTCTATATCAACAAAGGATTTGAGTTACATATATATGGATCCCAAAACACATTTTCAAAGAATTTTAAAAATTAATTGAAATGGGTAAAAGAAAAGAGATAAGCACTTTCAGTAATATCACTTTGAATACAAATAAACATGATGATTTTGTAAATTTGGAAATTGTTTAACAGCTAAAGATAGCATTTGATATTATCACTTATAGCTATCAGTGGTGGTAGGGATAGGGGAGTGGGCATGTAAGAGAAGTGAGGAAAAGTTCACTTATAAAGACATTGAAAAGTAATTTACGGACATTCAAATTTCCAAAATTAATTTAAAAACTGGATTCTAGAAACATTCAGTATATTTATCCATAAGAGGATGGTGATGGCTGATTGAATCCAAGAACTGAATGAAGTGGACACAGGCCCTTGTTTCTAACCCAGAAGCAATCTCCAGTTAATAAGCACTTGCAAATGAAAGTTATTCTTCTCCAAAGAGGTCTCACTGTGAAACAAACCACTTTTAAGGGTGATTTGTGATTGCTGGACAATAAATGGCCAACAGAAAAGGAGCTCAACGGTAGCTTTGGAGGTTCCTTTTATCATAATGTGTGAGAATTTTTTTCTTTTCCTCTTTTTTCATTTTATCCTTTTTTAAATCACTTTTTTCATTTACTTTTCAAATGATATCCTGTAGCATTCTCCCTCCAGCCTGATCCAGGCTGAAAGCAAGACCTGTAAGCCTCTGAGAGTAGGCCACAAGAAGCTAGATGAGGTGTGGCTTTCAGGCTAAGCCTGGCTTCCTTTGTTGTGCTAATTGCCTTGCCCAGGTCCTGCCTCCTGCTGAGAGGAGTGCCCTTGAAACTTCAGAATGAACTCAGGTTGCACACACTGAACTGGCTGTGGGTGGGGTCTACCTTCTTCTACTCTCTTTTAACCAAGAAAGAATTCGAAGTAAAATCAGACGCTTTGAATGGAGTGATTCGTCTTGGCGTTCATTAATTCTCTTCCATCTTAGTCTCTAGTTCCAGCCCCAGTTCGCCTTCGGGGGGAACCCAGTCTGTTCTGTGGGTATGCCATGGATGGCGGACCCCAACAATATCCGACCTCCCAGTTACCCTTCCACAAACTCCCCCATTCCATGTCCCCTCTTCCCCCACCTCTTTGCCTCTATGAGGATGCTCCTTCACCCACTCCTGCCTCACACCTCTAGCATCCTCCTAAGCTGGGGCATCAAGCTTCCCTCCCCTCCCATTGATGTCAGAAGGCCATCCTCTGCTACATGTGTATCTGGAGCCATGGATCCCTCCATGTATACTCTTTGCTTGGTGGGTTAGTTCCTGGGAACTCTGGGTGGTTGAGTTAGTTGATATTGTTTTTCCTATGGGGTTGCAATCCCCTTCAGTTGCTTCAGTCCTTCCCCTAGCTCTTCAATTTTCAGGCCCAGGCTTAGTCCCATGATTGGCTGTGAGTTTCTGCACCCATATTGGTCAGGTGCTGGTAGAACCTGCCAGGGAACAGCCATATCAGGCTTCTCTCTACAAGTGCCTCTTGGCATCAGCAATAGTATGGGGGTTGGTGTCTGCAGATTGGATGTATCCCTAGGTCTAACAGTCTCTGAAAGACCTTTCCTTCAGTATCTGTTCCATTTTTTGTCCCCGTCTTTCCTTTGGACAGGGAAATTTCTGGATTAAAAACTTTGAGGTGGGTAGGTGGCCATATCCTACTGGAGGTCTCTACAGGTTATATCTACGATTCTCTGTGCCTTTCAGCTAAAGTCATCCCCATTGGGTCCTGAAGACTCTCACTTCCTTGGGGTCTGGGATTTTCTAGTAGTTACCCCCAGCTCCCCATCCCTCGCTGGTTTCTGGGGGCTTTCTGGTAGGAAAGCAGGCTTAGCTTTTAGATGGGTATTGGGCCACTGATCTTGCCTGGGTGGGGAAGTGTGTCAGAAAGCATGACTTCTTATATATGTTTATAGGCATATTTTAGGAAGCTTCTATAGTAGTAGATTTTGTTACACAAAACAACATAGTTATCATTCCAGTGATTAGTCTATGGCATTGTTGAGAGGCCTTTGTTTTACCCACTAGGATGGCTCTGGTATAGCTTTGGTGTCTGGTAAGACCCTTCTTATCAGATTTATTTACTTGTTTTCAAGTATGTGCACTTATTAAGACTTATGAATCATTAACTCTGTTAAATGCTCATTATATGGCATAATTAAGATATGCTAGGAGTGTGATTCTAAATAATATGAACATTTCCTTTGAGATTCAAAGCATGTGTAACAACTGTCAATTTTTGTTTCCTCTACAATCTTCCAAACAGTTTCCTGAAACATCAGGGACGAAGAGAATTGTTTTTGTACCACTTATTTCTGTCTCCTGGGCTTCCCCACATGGAAGATTCATCATGAATCCCTTTTCTTACTGTCTTCCTTTATTTGTTGAGATGAATAGGAAAATATTGGCATTCTTGTGTTTCTCTGAGTACATGAAGTTTTTAGTTGCTGTAGATCTCTCCTTGAGAAACTTCTTTTCACATAGCTTAATCTTTACATAGTATGTGTTTTCATTGTTTTAACTTCTTTTATCATTGTTATTGATTTCTTATCATTGTTATTGATTTCTAACGCAGTACCCATTCCAGTATAATCTGTGACAAGCCCAAAAGCTTTGCAGCAGTCTGGAGGCAAGATGTTTCACAGAAACTGGTCTCCTGGAAGTTTTTTGGCATCCCGTAACACAGATATGTTTCAGATTTGTCCCTGAGAGTTTTGCGTGCTTTCCTTCAGTATTGTTTCATTATAGGTACCCCCAAGGAATGATTTGACAAATAGCTAGTTAGATTGAACTTTGCTTCCTGGCCTTTCACTGATGTCCCAATGTCCTAGGTAGTCCTTGAGCTAACCCTGGGCTTGGAATTTAGTAAGAATGTTACTTATTCAGATGAGTTGCTTCCAGTATTGAAAGAGAGATAGTGAAAGAAATCAGGCATTACTATCCACTATATAGAATTAGAAATTTCAGGGCAAGTTTAACAAAGTAAATGTAGAATTCTTATTATAGTTATATATGGCAGACTACATTACTTAATAGAAGAAAGCTCTGACAAAATCACTTAGAGTAACAGCTGAGTCACTCCCATATAGAAGAATTTAAAATGGTTAGGAAGAAGATTGGGCTGTGGTTAAGGAGGAGCTATAGTATTGCATTATTAATGGAAAGATTAGCAAAAGCAGAACTCTCTAGCACATACTTTCACTAGCCCAGAGGAATAGCATAGTTAGGTATTTACTAAGAGCTGGCTGGTTGTGGGTTAAACAAGAAGTCAGAATTAGAACTATGGCTTGGGCATAAAAGCCCTTGCCCCTGGAGCATAAAGACCTCTCACCTGGCTTCTAAGAATATAGCTGACCTTAATAAGGCTGACTTTGTCTCAGTTACATTGCCTGGTTCCTGCCAGTCTTTATGTATGCATTCTTCTGTTTTGTGTAGAGTCATTAAGCATCGGGTAACCTCATTGTGCCTTGGCTGATGTGTCACCTAACTTCCTTATTTTCTTCTGTACTGTAAGTCTGATGCTAGCTTTGAGAAATTACACTCAAATCCAACACTCTGGTGTTCATGTCTGTTTGCCACCTTGCCAACTCTTGCCCACCGGAGTTCTGGGACCCTGATTCTCCTGCAGATTGAGGGACCGACTGAGTCCAGTCCGTGGCATTCCTATACTAATACCATTGTTCAGTGATCCTCATGTTTCTTCACTCTGACCTCCTACATTACCTGCACTATCAATATCTACTCCAGCTGTCTGTTCCCTGTTTTAGACCCAAGCAAATATGATAGTTGAAAAAACAAAGCCTTTCCTATTGATTTTCATGGTGGCCCCTTGTCTTAACTTCATTCTCTTCCCCCTGAGACTGCAAAAGCAAAATGAACTTTGAGATACTGCAAATGAGTGATGTCAAGCTTGACTGTCATTGTGTTCTGTTGTTAACTAGTTCCCATGTTTAGGGAGGACAACCATCTAAAATAGAACTTCTCAACCTGTGCTCCATGAACTCTGGTGTGAAATACCACCCCCCCCCACACACAGGGGTTCTTAAGATCATCAGAAAACACAGATAGTTACATCACAACTCATAACTAGCAAAATTATACTTACGACATAGCAACAAATATAATTTTGTGGTTGGGAGTCACCACAACATGAGTAATTTAATTAAAAGAATGTAGCATTAGGAAGGTTGAGAACCACTGCTCTAAGTCAGCCTAGAAAGTGTTAGGCAATATAAAACTAAAACATCTGTTTCTACTGTCAGATGGTATGTAATCATCATAGTCAAGATTTTGTTGCATACTTGCAGTACCCTTGTGCACACAAGAAGTAAAGCACATCTGCTCATCAGACACCGGAAACCTAAGTAACTTGCTTCAGTTAGTTTTTAATGCAATCGTTGTGATAGTTTGGAAACTCTAAAGAAAGAAAATGCTTAAAGTTAGAAAGGGTAGGCGCATTTTCCCAGAGGAAGTTGGATAATATCATGGCCATCTTTGAATGCACATTTATTGGAAAAAAAGAAGAGAGCCCTGGGATTGTAATAAGACATTTTGATACACATGCAAACTAAGATTCTGACCTACATATTTCCTTGACATTTTAACTTGCCTTATCAGATTCTGTTTCATTACACTGTGCCAGGCTATTTAGTCTAATAGTTCTCTGATGTCCTCTTTTCCTTGAATGTTGGTCCCAGTATTATTGTAGCACATCAATGCTTTTCCTGAAATGGTGCCATAAAACAAACTTGAAGTAATATGAGGGTGATTAGATAGAGAATGAGTAGATGATGGAATAGATAATCATGTTTGGCAGTTGGTACAAAAGCATTTATTTAATTTACCTTCTCTTGTTGGTGAAAGGAAGTAAGGTCTCTGAGTTGTATTTTCTTTTGAAAATTTTACAAGTATTTACTCTCTGTATATTTGTTCACATGCATGTGTTCACATGCCAGAGTGCACATATACATGCCAGAAAACTGCTTGCAGGAGTCGGTTCTCTTTTTTCATTGTGTATAGCCTAGGTAAGAAACTCAAGTTATCAGGCTTGGCAGTATGCACCTTCACTTGGCAAGCAAAATCTTCTGTCTACTCTTTTCCTTATATGCTTCAAGATTATGATTTTCATTACTTTTACTGGTTCTCAGAGATCTATGTTATTGCTTTGACTTCTAATGTTCTTGTATCTCTACCTCATCTCCAATAGTCCTCAATAAATTGTTGCAGATTTCTACTATGGACATAGGAAAGAGAAGGTCATCCCTCAGATCTGGCACATTAATAGACTAAGGAGAGTAAGCAATCCCTGTAGGGCAAAATGGGTGGTAGGCAAAGCTCCAGCTCAAGAAGATTAAGGAGGAAGTGGTAGTTTATTGTTATATGTTGATTATTTTTTTAATGATGGCTTATTTGTTGTTTTTACTTTAGAATGGTGTGAGAAAACACACATAGCCTGTTTAGTACCTGAATTCAGGGAGGGAGTAATGGGAGATGGGGTTTATGAAGTTGGGACTAGGAAGAGATAAGAAAGGGGGCTGTGATTGGTAAATTAATGGGAAAAAAAACATAAAAAAGGGAAACTATGTATATGTTGCTTATTTTTCTTTTTGTTTTCAGTACTTTTATTTATTTGCTTTACATCCAGATCACAGCTCCTCTCATTCCTCTCCTCCCAATCCCACTCTCCCACTCCCCTTTGCTTATTCTCACCTTCCCTTCTCCAGAAGGTGAGATCTCCATAACCTCCCATAGCAACCAGGCCTGGTAGGTGAAGTTACATCAGAACTAAGCATATCCTCTCCCATTGAGGCCAGACATGGAAGCCTAGGTAGGATAAAGGGGCCAAAAGACAGACATCAGAGTATGAATCAGAGACAGCCCCCAATCCAGTTGTTAGGAGAGCTACATAAAGACCAAGCTGCACATCTACTACATATGTATAAGGGGGCCTAGGTCTAGTCTATGCATGATCTTTGGTTGGTGATTCAGTCACTGTGAGTCTCATGGGTCTAGGTTAGTTGGCTCTGTAAGTCTTCTTGGAGTGTCCTTGACCTCTCCAGCACCCCCAATCCTTGCCCTGGCTTTTCTATAAGACTCCCTGAGCTCTGCCTAATGTTAGTTTAAATATTTCAATATTATATCATGCAGAGTCTACAACAGGGTGTAATCATTGGCTAATTTTCTCTCACAAGTCTTTGCATATTACTCTCCCTGTCCCCCGTGGTGTGAGAACTAGACAACAGAGGAAAGGATCCAGCTCATCCCAGTTTGGATTCTTTATCTTTTGGGTGGACAACCAAGAACAATGGTAACTTCTTCGTATGTTTTGGGCACTTCTGTTCTGGGACATCTTGCCAATGATTTAGAGAAACTCATACTATGCCACACACTTAGAATTTGATTTGAAAATCTATGTCTTCTTGGATCACTTTTAACCACTTATGCAGAGCACTTCTATTAAAGTTCATGTTAAGATCGTGTTTCTAATCTTTAGGAGATAGTAAACATTTTAAAAAGTCATCATGTTAGAAAAGAAAGACTTCATCATGAAATGTAATTATTTTCAAGCTAATAAAATTTATAACAATAAGACTCTCATCTTCCCATTGCCATATCCATGTTACAAGTCCTCAAAACCATCTACCTTTGCAATTGGATACTTTATGACTAATCTCAAAAACAGTTTGCTGAGACAGCTAAAACAGATATTAATTATAGATTGTATTTGACAAACTATACTCATTATATATGTTTTAAACTCACATGCACAGACTAGATTTTTACATATATCCCAATGTATCACTTAAGATGTGAGATAAATTATTACATGATAATCAATGTCTATTTCTCAGAGTGATAAATTGCCCTTAAAATGTTTCAACAAAAGATAACTTTTCTATAATGATTCTGTCATCTGTGAGGATTTTTCTAAGCTAATGTAAGAGTCTTCTTATTTTTATTTATTTTCTTTCTATGATTTCTTCCATCCTCAAGCACATAGAAGAAGAGAAATTCTATATTTTTCCATTATTATTCTAATTTGTCTGAATAATAAAGAGTTAAAATAAGAGCAAGGCAAATTTATCCTGAATGCCTTGGATACCAGTGTTAGCCATGATAAATGTCAGCATTATATATACTTGACTAGAATCACTTTCAATTTTCAATTCTGTTAATAACTGTTGCTAAAAATCAATTTCTATGTGTCATGCACCTACTTTGGATAAAGATTGATTTCAAATATTCATCCTCAACTTTTTCTGTTATTTTGCCTTACCAGCCTAGGGTTGATAACACTTATGTATAACCAGCAATTGCTATTTATTTAGGATCCACTATATAAAAGAGAACTTTGTGCTAGTTATTTGGGATGACTGTATGAAACATGGAAGAAAAGGAATTCACACTTCTGGATTTATAATAATCATAAAATTATTAATGTGTGAGAATGTTGTTTGTTTGTTTGCTTGCTTGTGTTGAGATAGTGCAGTAAATAGCCCCAGCTGGCTGTGAACTTACTATTTAACCATATCTGGCTGTGAACCCATTATCTTCCTGCCTCTATTACCCAGGTGGCTGGCTTGATAATACTTTTATTAGCTTCTTAGAAAAAATTATAGAATCCATAGAACTTAAGTGATATCCTCTGTTTCTATGTCATTATATGTTGAAGGCTGAGAATCAAGCTACTATTTTACCAACCTGAAAAACAGCATGCCTTTTATCTCATACCAAGAAGAGTAATACAATGACCCCAATAATAAACCGTTTCACTAAAATTACTACACTACTTGAAAATTAAGCCTACCATTGCTGGCACATGATAGTCACTCCTACTTCTGGTATTTCCTGAAGGTAATATCTCAGTAGGAATAACACATGATTTTGCTTCATTTCAGCACAGGGGTAGTCAAGTATTTGCTTGGGTAAGATTGATGTGGGTGGGCACATGAGTCATTCCTTTGCAGAAGACTTGAGAAGCAGCATTTAATCCACCATTCTGTTTGTGGATAGAAGAATGTATTAAAATAAAGCTTCTGCTGGTCTGGGTCTCTGCAGGGTAATTTTGAGCACTGCATGCTTCCTGGGCAATGACATATATGTGGCATTCGTGAGAAATGAACTCAGTTGTAACACTTGAATTGCTTATTCGTTCGGCATGAGTGCACAGCAGCAATTGCTGTGGTTATCCTACCCGGATTGCTTTTACTTTTTCTGGGTTAAACTATATGCTCTTTGTGTTCAAAGATAAAGGCAGGCAGAAGTTCACAGAACACATGACCGAGAAAACAACATATGGTTGTGGGTGTTGTGACCCCAAAGACTGAGTTACAAAATTAGCAATTAGATAAGAGGAAAATAAAAGGAAACAATAAACACAGAACTGCTGAGAGAAAGCTGGAGAGACATCCAAATTAGAGCAAAACAAATAGCAAGGAAGCAGGAAAAAAAGAAAGAAATAAAGAAATAAAGAAAGGAAGGAAGGAAGAAAGAAAGAAAGGAAGGAGGAAAGAAAGAAAGAAAGAAAGAAAGAAAGAAAGAAAGAAAGAAAGAAAGAAAGAAAGAAAGAAGGAAAGAAAGAAAGAAAGAAAGAAAGGAGATCCCTGAGGCACTGGAGGTGTAGAAAGGAAGAAGGGACAGGACTAATGGAAGTCATCTAGAAATTCAGTGGTGTTGGCACTATTAGTGGCTGGGCAGGGCCAAAACACAAAGCAAAGTCTCCTGTGGAGACTCTTTGGATGCCCTAAGCCTGAGAACCTTCCTAGTCACATCTGCAGCTCTTTGTCAATAGCAAAGCTATTCTGTGCTTGGAGCAAAGGGGGGCAATGAAACCCTGGGATCCTTTGAGGTGACCATCTGCTGCATGTTTGTTTACAGTGGCTGCTGGTAGAAAATGTATCAAACCTGTGACCTAAGCTCTGGAAGGCAAGGAAGATGAGTGGGCACTGCAAAGCTCAAAAGATGGAGCAAAATGTGTGCAAACTGCTGGACAGTTCTTGGTGCATCAGCGTCTCACGTTACCTCTTTCCTGACCCTGTTTTCTCTGACATAGGAAGCTGACATTAGGGACCCTAGACTGCCTGTATTTAAATCTTGGCACTACTAATTGCCACTTGGCCAATATCACTGTTCTTGGAGCTGAGAATTTCTCAGTTGTAAAATAAAAACAATGGAGATATTATGCATGTCAAACTGGGTAATGACTGCCACAGAGAAAGACTTCACTAATAGGAATTGTTATTGCTGGCATAGAAAATTATCATTCTCATTCCTTCTAATCTCACTATGCTTTTAATATGAAAGTGATGTGGAAGTCTGTGTGTGTGTGATGACATTTATGTTCCCAGTACTGCAGTACCTTACTTCTTACAGGTTGCACATTTTTATCTAGGTCACTGAATGACTCCATAAACAATGTACTTGATAATGGAGAAAATGGTGTACCAAGGAGACACACTTAGCTATTCCTCTGTGGCCTTGAGGATATTCCCAGAGCTCTGAGTTTCACGGTTGGATCTCATCCTCAAGCAGTAGGAGGAACAGCAATATCAACCAGCCAGACCCCCCTGAGCTCCCAGGCACTAAACCACCAACCAAAGAGCACACATGGAGGGACTCATGGCTCCAGCTGCATATTCAGCAGAGGATGGCCTTGCCAGACATCAATGGGAGAAGAGGCCCTTAGTTCTTTGAAAGCTCGATAACCCAGTGTAGGGGAATGCCAGGCCGGAGAAGTAGGAGTGGGTGGGTGACTGGAGGAACACCCTCAAAGAAGCAGGGGAAAGGCAGAAGGGTTAGGGGTTTTTTGGAGGGGAAACCAGGAAAAGGGGTGACACTTGAAATGCAAATAAAGAAAATATCTAACAAATATCTAACAAAAAATATATATGAAAATATATGAAACCTTCTCATAATCCTCAACAGCAGTTCTAACTTCATTTTCAGCTTTGACTCAATCTAAATCCAATCCTAACTCATCATTCAGTCCTCAAACCTGATCAGGGAATTGTAGTAAATACAGAAAGAGCTTTTATTGTGATGTTTACCTCAAGTTATTAATGGAGCTTCCTATGGTACTCAAATTTTGGCACAGATATATGACTTTCAAGTGAACAATAGATCCTGGCACTCAGGTGGCAAGAGATTTCATAAATTAAAACAGACCAAACCTTATAATGAATCTCTGGTGAGGAAAGAGTATTTCTATCTCTACATCCCATGACAGCAGGCTCTATGACTAATGTGTAGCTTGAAAAGCTAGGGTCTATGGGAAATCAGAGGACATTCCTCCTGCTGTGCTTTGCTCCCTAGAATATTTCTGATGATGGTTCTCTTCCCTGTCTCTATGTCTCTTTCTGTTGGTCTCTGTTTATCTGTTTCTGTTCTCCTGTCCTCACTGCCCAAAACAACCTTAGTCTTGCTGACTTCTAGAACTAATCTGGGCTTTACAGACTCCAGTCTGGTTTTTATTGTGGACAGAGGAATAAGAGAAAACAAAGAGCCTTCGGGGAGCTGTTACACTTAACAAAGTCATGTACTTATTCTTTCAGCTAGCACCCAGAGGCAAAGTGCATTAATCCCAAGACTCTCAAAGCACAGTGTGCATGTTAATGTCCTGGGAGAAGCAAGTCAGTATGTGCTTCTTCGATGCTCTTTCTACCCCTTCTCTGTCCTCTGAGGTCCTTAGCCCATGTATGCAGTGTTTTAGACTAGGTAAGAGTATGCAGCTTGAGGAACTTCATCTGTAAGGACACAGGAATGAAGACCCCTTTGTGCTCTATCCCATCCAAGCTCCTAAGCTCTAAGGTTGTAGCAAACCACACACTCTAGCTCATATAGGAAGCATCCATTACATCCAAAAGTTTTATTATTTATAAGGGCAATCTGGGTTCCTTGCTTTCTAGTTTTTGAGCAGCTGGTTTATGGTAATATGTGAATTATTCAGTTCAAAGAATGAATTTTGTTTATAATAATAATTACTAAGTATTTTAAAGCAAATTATTCTTTGAATTTTTACATATCTATACAATGTAGCTTGATCATTGCATCATTTCTCATTTATCCCGTCCAACTCCCCACCTCCATCCCTCTTTCAATTTCTTATAGTTTAAGAAACTATAAGAAATTTTACAACCTATTGAAACCAATTATTACTGGCTCTGTGTGCAAGTGAACGGAGCCATCCACTAGAACATGAGTGACCTACCAGTGGCCACAGTCCCAAAGAAGACTGTTCTTTCCTCTCCCAGCAGCCATTACTGACAGTAGTTCCTCAGCTATGGTGGGCATCTCATGAACTCCTCCCACTGACAGAATTTTGACATAATCTTATGTGGGTTCTGCATAGATTATCCTGGAGGCTATGAACTCATGAGGACAATGGCCATGCCATATCCAGAAGACATTTTACAACATTATTTCTCATCTTCTAGCTCTTATATTATTTCTGACACTTCTTTCATACTATTCCTTGAGCCTTGCTGGTATTGGGGTTGAGAGAGGTGTCTCATTTAAGGCTGAGTTTTCAGTCTCTTATTCTCAGTACTTTGACCAGTTATGAATCTCAGCATTAACTACTGACCACTGTAAAAAGAAGCATTTTGACCAATGTTGAATATATATACATAGATATGCATAAAATAATATGAAGAAGGCAGTTTGACAATATGACAATTTTGCAAAATATACAATAGTATGTTCCTCCCTTAGGTGTGTGAACCACTCCCAATCATGTGATTCTGATGAGATTTACAATACCACACATATATTCTGTTCTATGGACTGGGCCTCATATCCAAGCAGAAATTGGTTGGTTACCCTTGAAGCAGTCATGCCACTATTGTACCAGTGAATAATCTGGTTTGGTAGAATCTGAGACTGAATGAAGATTATTAGACCTCTAATAGGTCTGTAGAAAATCATTATTAGACCTATGTATAAAATAATTCTTTTTCTAAGAATGTTTTAGGTGCTTGGGCCTTTGTAAGTTAGTTTAATTGGTGCTCTTTGAGTGACGTGTATGAAACCTTGCTGACCACATCTCTTTCTAACCTATAGAAGATCGATTTAGGAGTTGGGAATATGTACTTTCACATTATAATTCAGCAAGTAAATTGCCATATGACCTTAACAAGTCACCAAGTCTGCCTTGAGTTTCAGACTCACCATGTGAAAGATAAAGTGTTAAAAGATACGTTTTCCCATTGCTGATATTCTCTGATCTTCATTAATATTAGCCATTCTAATTTCTACTCCCCTGGCAGAATAGGATGTTCTCCTTGGTCAAGTCTAGGTAGAGGCGTTTTTGTTGTTGTTCTTTTGGGTTTTATCATGGGTGCCTTCTAGATGAGGTCTTTGCGTTGCTTTCTAGCTCTCCCTTCCTTCCTTCTCCCTGTCCGTGTCTTCCTCTCTCCATTGTTTATTCTAGTACTGAGAGTACTTTATCAATGAGAGTACATGTGATTAAAAACTACGCAGGATCTATAGTTCATACTTATAAAAATAAATTCTAGATGGTTCAAACAGATTTAAATGTAAAAATTAGCAAATGAGATTTTTTAAAAATTACTTTGAAGTATATAAATGTGGGGATTTTCTAAAGAAAAAGACAGCTCCCAGAAGCCTTGAAGACTTTAAATGTAATCTCATAATGCTGAAATATTTACAAGTATGCATAATTACAGGAAACTAAAAATATCATAAATTTTTCTTTCAAGTTCCTTTGCAAAACTACCTATTAATTAAGGAGAACTACAATGGTTTTAAACATAGGAAATAAATCTTACTCAAAATTTATATTAAAGAAAACTTAACAAGCATATTTTGCTTTGTTTTGGCCCTTTGAAACAAAGTCTTACCCTGTAGCCCAAGATGTATTGCATCATACTATATATTTTGCTCCAGATTTGAACCAACCTGTGTTGATATTTCTGCTTTACACTTTAAAGTGTGAGAATTATATCTGTGAAGGAATAGTTTGAATAACAGTTATTTTTGCAATGTGCTAAAGATGAATCAACAAACAGAATAAAGATAATATCTTCTTCAATGAAGCATATTTAATGAAGACTAATATTCCCTACCAAATATTGTAAAAGTATTATTACTTGGTAGGCTGAGGCAGAGGGATCACAGACTGTAGTTTGGATCTATAGTGGTCAACATAGTAAGACCCTTTCTAAGAGGGGGTAAAAGAAGTAACAAAATAAGGAAAGGTATACAAATGTACACACACACACACACACACACACACACACATATATATGTAAGTGTGTGTGTGTGTGTGTGTGTGTGTGTGTGTGTGTGTGTATTCACATACATGGTGATACATAGCGAACCATGTTGAGAAAGAAACTACATGGTTATCTAACATTCGTAAGGAAGATTTGTGACAGGATACAATGAGGTTGTCTGAAGGTTTTTATCCCATGGAAAGCTCAGAGCTAGAATGACTTCACAGTTGTCCTGAATTGTCACTTGGGCTTAAAGATAGGATCTGGATCTATCTACAACTGCATCAATGGCACTTTGGGTACAGACTGTCTTAGATTAAAGGTTATACTATTGAGACATTTCAGTTTTATGGGGTAATTATGAAGAAATTTTCAGTTATGAGCTGATAGAAAGAATATTTTAGCCCTGTGTCTTAGTTAAGGTTTTACTGCTATGAACAGGCACCATGAGCATGGCCAGTCTTATAAAGGACAACATTTAATTGGAGCTGGCTTATAGGTTCAGAGGTTCAGGCTATTGTCATCAAGGCAGAAACATGGCAGTGTCCAGACAGGCATGGTGCAGGAGCTGAGAGTTATACATCTTCAGCTGAAGGCTGCTAAAAGAATACTGGCTTCCAGTCAGCTAGGGTGAGGGTCTTAAGCCCATGCCACAGTGACACAACTACTCCAATTATGCCACATCTCCTAATAGTGCCACTCCCTGGGTGATATATATGCAAACAATCACATCCTGTGTCACACAATACATACAAAAAGAAAAAAGGAAAGAAGGGAGGAAGGGAGGGGAGGGAGAAAGGAAAGAGGGAAGGAAGGAAGGAAGGAAGGAAGGAAGGAAGGAAGGAAGGAAGGAAGGAAGGAAGGAAGGAAGGAAAGAATAACCCTCTTTCTCTAACTGCTTTACAATTCACATCAAGGTTTCTTCATTTCTTCTTGCCTTTGCCTCATGTCTCTTCCCATCATTCCACAAAAATGAGATACATCCTTTGTTATATATACAGGTGTATTTTTTTTAAAGAATGAAATCAGAATATTTCAGTTCTGTACAGAGTCATATCAATGTACTATAGCCTCCATTCTAAGAACAGGTAGAAAGCACATGTGATCACCTTTAGATATGTTGAGGTTAGAGGGGACATTTGCAAAAGTAATGGTTTGTTGATATCTGATGTCACTAGGTGAATTTTGTGGGTAGGCAAAAGAACAATGTGTGCTAAAGCCCTTGCAGGAGGTAGACCAGTGTCTGAGGTTATGGATAAGATTGAGTAGAGTAGGAATGATACTACATTACATTAGAGAAAAGTGCTTCTACAAGTCACATGGGGCTTTATAGGAACTGGGCTTTAACTTAGAGGCAGTGAGAAAGCTTCTGATCAAGTAAGATCTCACCTATATGTAAAAGCTAGAGAGATATCTCAATGGGTAAAGTGCTTGTTGTCAAAGCATGAAGTGCTCAGTTAAGATCTCCAGCACTCACAGAAGAGATGGGTCTGAGTGTAGAGCCACAAACTCGTGATCCAAGTGCATGGAGGCAGAGACAGGTGGATTCCAGAGACTTGCTGACCAGCCATTCTAGCTAAAATAAAATGGCAAGCTCTAGGTGCAGTGAGTTATCCTGTCTTAATATAATTATGTAAAGGGAAATTGAGAAAAGGCATCCTGATGTCAACTCTGGCTTTCATAGGTGAGCACACACATACTGCACACACACACACACACACACACACACACACACACACACACACACACACACACACGCTCGCAAAACATAGACAAAAATCACAAAGGAAGGAAGGAATACCTCTCTTTTTCTAACTGCTTTAGATCCACACCAATGTTGTCTTCATTCTTGCCTCTATTTCATGTCTTTCCCCATCATTCCACAAAGATACATACTTTGCTATACAGTTGTGTTTATTTTTCAAATGTTTTCAATTTAATGCAGGCTAAATTTTTTACACTAGATAGTATTACTTTCAATTCAAGTTGCAATAATTTATTCTTCATATTTCTGCACATGCATTGTTTACACCACAGCCAAATGGTAGAACATGATCAGCATGGAAATTTTTCCTTTGTGCCCCTTCCAAGTCATTTTTTATCCCTGGCTAATTATTTGGGTTTTGATACTTCAACTTTTACTTTTATTTTCGAGCTTATTAACATCTTTAGTCTTTGGCTTAATATAACATTTTAGCTACTCACCATGACTCATGATAAGGCTTCTATCAGTACTGCATTTCTTTTAATTGTCTAATGGCACGAATATACCACAGCTTATTTGGCTATGTACTTGTTATTTGAATCACTGCAGTTCCTTGTGGACTGAACTGCCATCACCATTCCTAAATGGGTTTTCATGGGATATGTGTTTTCATTTACCTTGGGAAAGATCTAAGAGTAACATAATAGGTGTGTATTAGATGTGTGCATTTACATATTCTTTGTATCCATTGCACATTCCACTAAGGAATATATGAAAATTCCGGTTGCCCATCTTTTTACCAATACTTAGTCTGTTTACAGTCAATTCAAGTGTTTAAATCTGAGTCTCATTGATCAGTCTATAACTTTCACTTGCACAATATTATGTCAAAATCCTTTTGACTTTATTACTGTAGCTTTATTGTATTAAATTTACATATGATACATCTCTATTTTGTTCTTCTTCATGATTATTCTAACTATGGAATGTAGGTTCTTTACATTCCATACCATTTTTGAGACAGATTTTAAGTATGATAAAAACCCTTGTAAGGTTCTGAGTGAGCCTTGCATTTGCTTTATATACTAATTTGAGAAGAATAAATATTCTAGCATAATTGAGTCTTCCAATGTATGAAATAGAATGTTTGACTATCCATTTAGTTCTCATTTGTCTCAGCAGCATTTTATAATTTTAAACATATGTCTTATATATAGCTTGTTAAATGTGTCTCTTCATTTTCTTCATGTTTTGATATATAATTTTTTTCATTTATAATGGATTGATAGGGTATTTAGGTTTTCTGTACATCTATAAATTTTTGCACATCTATCTTTTCTTTCTGTGACTTTGCTGATTATACCTATTAATTTAGTGGATTTATGGATCTCAAATTGCAAGACTATCCAATTTGTAAATATATAATGTTATTTTTATTTCCTAAGTGAAGGTTTTTATTTAGTCTTTTAAATGAATTAGCTAAAATTTCCAATACATTGTTAGATAGAACTCATCAATATAACTATATTCACCTCAATACCCCTGTTAGAAAGACAGTATTAAGTCTCTCCTCAATAAATTTGATTATATTTAGTGTTAGATTTTTTTCATAGATTTTATTTTTTAGTTTAAGGAAGATTTATTCTGTTTCTAATTTGCTCAGAGTTCCGAACCAGTAAGTGCTGACTTACTTCCCATGTTCTTCCTGACCTTTTAGAGGTGGTTGTTAAATTTCCTCTTTGATTTTATTAACATGCCAAATTAATCTATTTCATATTAAGTAAAATTTGCATTTCTAGAATAAAATGACAACATTTTAATTATGGATTCTCCTTGCTTAGTATGGAATTGAGAGCTATTCATGTTCTATGTTCACAACAATATTGCTAAGTTGATTTATTTTCCAGTAAAGTCTTTGGTGTAGAGATCAACTTGACCCAATGAAATTAATTGGAACATGCTTTCTTCTCAAGTTAGTAGAAGACTAGAAGTATAAGATTTGCATTTTTCCTTAAATATTTGATAGGATATATCAGAAAAGCCATCTGGATCTACAGTTCTCTGTGTAGGAAGGATTTAGCTATGAATTTCATTTGTTTAACATACATAGGGATATTCAGTTACATTTATTTTTGAATCAGTAGGTAGTTTTTGTTGTTCAGAAGATTTTTCATTTTATCAGGTGCATCAACTAGTTTCTTTTCTAACATAATTTGATTTGTTCTCTAAAATTCATAATTAAAATAAAAATTAAATTTTACCTCTATTTCATAGTGGATCAGTTATATAAGGAAATAAAGTCAAACTTGTTAGAGTGTAATTTTGTGCCAGATGAAAACAAAAGTTTCAATTCTTCTACAGCTTGACCTAAAAATTCCAACTGTAGAAATTTATTCTAGAAAAAAAATAATGTGTGTTTATTTATAAATACTTAAGAGTACTTATAGTATTTTTTTAAACAATGAGCATGGAAAAACACAGAAACTGATAAACAAAATGTTTTCCAATAAAAAAAATAAAACATCAACCTTATTGAGTAGCATGTAAGAGAAAAGGTGTGATGATGCACGGTTTTATGGCGTTATATATTTTACATGTTGTTAACTGAGATAGAAAAGGTTGCACAACAGATTTTCATAGCCCTCTCTTTAAAGGAATATGAGGATCCATAGTTAGAAATCCTTCTAAAATTGCATGACAAGCTGGGCTTTAGCAATTTAAAAAAAAAAAAAAACAGGAAGAAAAATTATTCCCAATTTATCCCCTTAGGTGCCAATTGACATTTCAGAATGAATAGGCATACTTAAAACGAGAACCTAAACTCAGACAAATGTTTTATAATGCACACATATTCTGCTCTCTCCAGCACCAAACAGATTTCTGATTTGCATTTTGTCAGTTCTTCCAGGTTGTGAGCATAGCTGTCTTCAGAAGCTTTCTCTGCTCTCCCTACTTGGAAGTGGTCCAGCTGGGACTCGGAGACACAACTGTAGGAACAGAAGAGAATGGCAAGAACCTTGCTGGGACACATGCAGATGGATATATATTTAGAAGAGGGGAAAATCCAAGACCTTCTATAGTGTGTGACTAGACTTTCAGGTAGAACTTCTGCACAGCATTCTGCAGGGTCACGGTCAGTGCTATCTATGAGACCCTCAGTAACACAGATGGCTCATGTGTCAGGCTTCAAGAATACTTTAAGGTCTAGTTAAGGCTTTCTCTGTGCTTGAGATACAAAGCATTAAAAATATTAGTGCACATTTTCCAGGAAAATCATGGTGTCTCTGAGAGGATGGGACTTATTCCAGTTCTGAATAACTTAGAATCATGGGACGAGCCTAAGATAATGAACTGAGAAGATGAAGTTTTTTGAATCTGACATAGTCCAGACAACAATGCCTTGAAGGGGCCTTGTGGGAAGGCAACCTTAGATTAAGAAGTCCCCAATCAACAAGATTTCAGTTTCCCCACTAAAAGACTTGGAAAAGTTCTGCAACTTAATTGGCTAAAAATTAAGATAACTGAAACTTTTTCTCCCTGATCTCCCCAGATAGCTTGCTGAGAGACCTCTCTGAACTTGGATTAATTAGAAACACATACCTCAGTGACTTTAGTTCCTTTGGGAAGAAGAAAAAGAGTGGAGGGGAGAGAGGAGAAGGACAAATCCTCGAGTCAGTACAACGTGTTCATTGCTATACTTCTTCCTAAGGTCCGCTATAGATCCCCCGCCCTCTTCACCATGAGGGGAGGCCCCAGCATATCCTACAGCTCAGCACTATCCAGGAAGCAATTCATTTCTGCTAAATCTGTAGAATGTCAAAAGCAACATGAAGCCCCTCTAAAGAGGTCAGTTCTTTGTAAAAATTCTGCCTCTGTGAAGGAAAAACTCGGGGAATTGGGGTGGAAAGTCTGGGACTTTGATGTCTTATGAAAATGAAAAAGAAAATAGAGGTGTAGACTGGGGGAGGGGCAGCAGGTTGGACAGTTCTGCACACAACCTCATACAGTATGCCCTTTTAGATATTGGCTGCCCTACCAAAAATCAGAGGACTGCTCCCTGTTCTGCCTTTATCTATATTTTCTGCTGTTAATTCAGTAGCTATGAAGAAAAAGCAGACATTGATCCCTCCCAACCATTTGAGCCTTGAATTCTGAGACTGTCCATTAGTAAAAGAGCCACAGAGAAATAAAAAGGGCAACTGAAGGAAGAGCAGGGAGGAAGGGCAGTGCTGATGTGAAAAAGGAGAGGAAACTAAGGTGAGGAGACTGAGGAAGCTGAACTAGTCTTCACCAAGATATCTAATACTTAACCTATCTCATCAGCTGAAAAACTTCCACACTATTCCTGTGGGTCAATATATATATAGTGTGTGTGTGTATATATATATAGAGTGCATATATATATATGTATATATATATGGTATTATATATATATATATATATGTATATATATATATATATATACATGTATTTATGTATATTTTCTTTACTCTTAGCACATAGTGTATGCTAGTATACTTAGGGATGTGTCATAATTTCCTAAGGCTTTTTTTTTCAAGTTTTGTTTTTTAGTTTTTGTTTTGTATACATATGTATAATTTGTCTATAACAGTCTTAAACACAGCTTTGAAGATATTCTTGTTTTCATAGATTGTATATTTTTATACTTTTTTATTAGATATTTTCTTAATTTACATTTCAAATGCTGTTCCAAAAGTTCCCTATACCCTCCCCCCGCCCTGCTCCCCTGCCCACCCACTCCCACTTCTTGGCCCTGGCATTCCCCTGTATTGGGGCTTATAAAGTTTGCAATACCAAGGGGCCTCTCTTCCCAATGATGGCCGACTAGGCCATCTTCTGCTACATATGCAGCTAGAGACACAAGCTCTGGGGGTTCTGGTTGGTTCATATTGTTGTTCCTCTTATAGGGTTACAGACCCCTTCAGCTCCAAGGGTTCTATCTCTAGCTTCTCCATTAGATTGTATATTTTAATGTCATAAATGAAAAATAAGACAAAAGTTCTTTTTTTTAAGATTTATTTATTTATTTATTTATTTATTTATTTATTTATTTATTATATCTAAGTACACTGTAGCTGTCTTCAGACTCCCCAGAAGAGGGCATCAGATCTCATTATGGATGGTTGTGAGCCACCATGTGGTTACTGGGATTTGAACTTAGCACCTTTGGAAGAGCAGTCAGTGCTCTTAACTGCTGAGCTATCTCTCCAGCCCCTAAAATTAAATTCCTTAGTAATCGTGTCTATATCATACAATTAGGGAACTAATTATTATGCAATCCATTAATTTTCTGTCATGTGATTTAGCACATATATTTTCTCTGAATATAAATTCCACTCATCAGGGATTATTCTACTTGTCCTCTTTATAGTTATACATTTTAATGTTAAGAAGGAGAATATGCAATTAGATATGTAATATCAGGTAGTAAGTGCTATGAAGAAAACTAGAGTTCAGTAATGAGCATGTTTCCTTGTTTGTGGAACAGTGACTATGAAGTGGGTTTTTGAGAAAATGACAGTTAAGACCACAGAAGTGAGGAACAGAGAGACCCAGGAATCAGAATGGGCTCTTATCCATGTCAGCTATTATCTGTCATTATTTCTAAGCTCTTGAGGATAAACACGGTTAGAAAAGAATGAATCTGTTTTGGAAAATTACCCCCATCCCAGGGTTTTCATGTGGAGATACTGATGTTCTCTGATGTTTTAAAGTCTGAGGACAGCAAGAATGCTGGCCCTAGATACTGACCTGACCTTTGCTCTGTTGGCCTTTGGATGGCTTTGTGTGGCACTGCTTTTGCAAAGTTCTATGGTTTAACCTTTCTATCTTATGGTACAGTTAACAGAGGAGGAAGAAGGGCAGGTCCATAACCAGAAGGATGCGTTTGATGCAGACCTAAAACTTGGAAGCAGAAGTCAAACACAAATGATGGACAATCTCTCTAGTGCAACTGAATTCTGCCTTCTGGGTTTCCCTGGATCTCAAGAGCTACACTATATCCTTTTTGCCATATTCTTTTTCTTCTATTCAGTGACACTGCTGGGAAACATGGTCATCATCATTATTGTCTGTGTTGATAAACGTCTACAGTCCCCCATGTACTTCTTCCTGGGCAACCTCTCACTTCTGGAGATCCTGGTAACAACTACAATTGTTCCCTTGATGCTTTGGGGGCTTCTGCTCCCTGGAAAGCAGACAATATCTCTGAATGGATGCATTGCCCAACTCTTCCTTTACCTCTCTCTAGGGACCACAGAGTTTGCAGTGCTTGGAGCAATGGCTGTGGACCGTTATGTGGCTGTCTGCAATCCTTTGAGGTATAGTGTCATCATGAACAGCCGAACTTGCATCTGGGTTGTCATGGTGTCCTGGATGTTTGGGTTCCTTTCTGAAATCTGGCCAGTCTATGCCACATTCCAGTTTACTTTCTGCAAATCAAATCTGTTGGATCATTTTTACTGCGACCGGGGCCAATTGCTCAAATTATCTTGTAATGAAACCTTTCTCACAGAGTTCATTCTTTTCTTAATGGCCATTTTCATTATTGTTGGATCCTTGATCCCCACAATTGTCTCCTACACCTATATCATCTCCACCATCCTCAAGATCCCCTCAGCCTCTGGCCGGAAGAAAGCCTTCTCCACCTGTGCCTCCCATTTCACTTTTGTCGTGATTGGCTACGGCACCTGCTTGTTCCTCTATGTGAAACCCAAGCAAAAGCAGGCAGCAGAGTACAACAGGGTGGCCTCCCTGCTTGTTTCTGTGGTCACTCCTTTTCTGAACCCCTTCATCTTCACTCTTCGGAATGATAAAGTCAAAGAAGCCCTTAGAGATGGAGTGAAGCGTTGCTGTCTGCTCTTCAGGGATTAGCTCTTCTCTCAGTCACTCTTAGGGGACAGAGCCTAGAAAATCTCAACTTCCCTCGTCCATTAGAGTTGTAGTAAACTCTGAATCCTGGGAACAAATTGCAACCATGTCATGGAAGATAAACTTCTAGGCTCTTCCCCAAAGTACTTTAAATGAATCTCTTCTAATGCTAAGTAGAACCTTACAGACTTCATTTTTTTTACACTAGTGAGCACTAGGAAGAATGTTCTTGAAAGCACTGGATGAATGAGCACAAGAAAACAGTTTCCTTAGCATCTTATTAGACAAATTACTCTGAAGATATATTTCCTAGAGGAGAGAAGTAATGGCAAAAAATGTTGACGTATAAGAGGTACCATTGAGAGAGTACAAAGACAAACATGTTCAATTTGGTCTATCAATTTTGCTAAGACATTCTCCATATTTTAGGACAATTATGTGACAAGATGTCCATCTACATTTTAAAAACATTTGGGTTTTCTTTATATTTGTAGATCACATTATAATTTTCCTCACTTGGTACACAATTGACTATAGCATTGTTTGTATATTGCCACAAAAATAATCTAGAATGGTGACATGACAAATATTTCCTCTGGAAATTCTTAGTAGTATCCAGAATAATTGGGGATAGGAACAGGGAAGATTTCTTTTTCCAAACTTCAGAGTATTGAGTAAGCTGATCCTCTTAGAGGCAGGTATTAAAAAAAATAAAAATTAAATTCTAGAAATATAGTACTGTGTATTACAACTGCTGAAAACTGCCATTTTTCTTCAAACTTATTCCAGTCTAAGATTTCTGACTTCAAATTCCTGAGGCCTTGCAAAAGACTTCTCTCCATGCAGAATTTTACAAACGAGAGGCAATTCAATAGTTTGGGTTTGGGGGCTTGGGAGTTATGTGATTTCAAGTAGTATTAGAAAAAGTTTGGTAGGAAGAAATTTACATGACATCAATCAGTAGTTCCTTCATCTCTGAAGTGTGTGTGTGTGTGTGTGTGTGTGTGTGTGTGTGTGTGTGTGTGTACTCGCAAATGAACCTATGCACTCACTTGTTAGACAAGCTTTTACCCACTAACCCTTATCTCCACACTCAAGAATTTTAATACTTCCTGTAAGTTTGGTCTTTCAGCAACCAACCCTCTCATTTGTGTGGGATTGTTCCACGTTTAGAAAATAATTTTGCTGATTACAGGATTCTTTCTAGTTTTAGATTTTATAGTATAACTGAGTTGCTAGTGGTCATATGAGGGTTCACCAAGCACATTCCCTGGCACAAAGACTTCAATACCTGAGAAAGACAGAAGATCAAGCCACAGAGGGGAAAAAAATACAATTTTTTCCAGTTGGGATGGGAGAGGCCTAAGGCTGGAAGTTCATTAAGCAGATATTGGCTTGGGTAATTGCAGGGCCTCTGGCTCCTCTTCCTTTCCCTATTGGTCCTGCTTAGATTCTGGTCCCCTGTGCCTTCTCTCCAGTTCACCTTGGAGTGTCTTCTAGAAACAAAAAGTCACTATATCTAGGATCCCAATTCCACTTTCCGCATCTACCTGTCCCCCAGGTGGACCTTGTATTTTCTTTACTCTTAGCATGTAGCACTCTATCCACTACCTTCTGGGGATAATTATTTCTAACCACAAGTCAGTTGTTGATCTTACTGAGTGTCCATTACATATGAGTTTGGTTGATTGGAAGGTTGTTTTCTCTTTTTGTCTTCATACGTATTTTCCTAGAAGTTTATTGACTTCTGTGAATGTGTAGACATTGTTACTAAATTTAGGAAGTGTCCAATAATTATATGTGTCTGTATCCTCCTACTTTTCTGTACTTTTCTACTTTTTCATTACATATATGCTAGTATACTTAGGGATGTGTCATAATTTCCTGCAGCTATTTTTTTTCAAGTTTTAGTTTTTGTTCCTTAGATTGCATCATTCCTTTTCATATATTTTTATTATTTTTTCTTCCATCAGTTGAAATATACTACTGAGCTCCTTTAGCAAATTTTTCATTCCATTTACAGCACTTTTGAGTGATAAGCCTTCCATTGGTAGACGTACAGAGCTACGTCTCTTTAGTCCAGTAGTATGAAATCGTAGTGTTCACGACAAACCAAGTCAAGACTTTTATGGATAGAGTTCAACCTGAAATTACACTGTATAACGAGAGAGTGTAAGTCAAAAATATTAGATAAAAAAAAGAAAAAGTACCTAGTAAGAAACGAAGAAGAAATGTACATGAAATATATCGATTAACAACTTGATTGCAATTATGTCCATTTGCTTAATGTTCTAGATGAATTATTTTGCTGTGGTACATTTCCCTGTCCATTTGTATTTAATAAGATGACCCTCAGAAGCATAGGCTTCAATATCCTTAAATATCATTGTCATGTTGAGGTGGTGGTGTCTTTATCAAAGATTTTTTTATATCATTCTGGTCATATCCAGGTGTTGGGCTCTGCTAGTTGTCCATGGGCTGTTTATTTGGAATCTTCTGTTTAGTTATTCCATATGGCTCAATTTATAAACTAGACTTCTCTTGCATTAGACAGAAAACAACATCTATTTGTCTTCAGGTTGCCTTTTGAAGATTATGACATGTAAGAGTTCTAAATGCATCCTTTCCACATTTCCCAAACAAGCAATTGTAATCAGGCTGCTCACAGCCTCACCTTCTTCAGGGATTATCCCTTGACTGGGTGGAAGACATCTCATGACAGAAGCATATATTTTGCTCCCACTCAGTGTAGGACAAGTGCTAGATATAAAGACACAAAATCATTCAACAGAAGACCAAATCTTTGGAGTAATAATTTTCTGTTTCAGTGTCTCTATATGGTTAATCCCTCAGTCTCTCAGTCACTCTTTCCAATCTTTAAGATAGTGTGGCCTTAAACTAAAATAGTAGCCTTTGTTAGCTCTCTTCCCCTGCCCTATCCAAATCATACTTTCCTTTATAAGAGTGTATTCTCATAGCAAATTTCTTGTGTAGACATACAGGACTCAATGTTTATTTCTAGAGAACTCAATCCAATTAATTTCTTATTAGAAATAGACCCCAAACAGAACAGAGAATCTGAAAGTGAATCCATATTCACTGGTCATAAGTCAATGAATATACCTCTTTGGAAATATTAATAGACTTTATATTAATTAGGCCATGAAGCACATAGGCTGTTAAAATTTTCCCCTTTGTGGGCTAGTAGTTCATAAATTCAAGGATACAGGAAATGTATGAACTATATAGCTTGGTAGATATTTCTCAGTGACATTATTAGAGAGAGAAAATAAATTAGGTATAATTTCATCAATGTATCAGAATTAAAGAGTTAATTGGTCCAGTTTATGTTGGTGTAACAAAATACTCAAAGCTCAGTACTTTATAAAGATATCAAGTTCAATTTTCTCCCTATTCTGGAGTTCTAAGAGGATGAGAGAAGCATCTTACTGGCTCCAATTGTGGGAATGGTATTGTGGATAGTATCAAAATTAAGAGAGTATATGCAGGAGAGGTCACATGGCAAAAGCAAGATTGGTAGTAGAATGAAAACTGAGGCAACATAGATAATGTGATTCTTTTGTTTTTATTATCTGTTATTATTTGGGGAAAGGTTTTCGCACACACTGTTGTTCAGGATTGTTTGAAACTCATGGTATGTCCCAAGATTGTCTAAAACTAAAAGCAATACTCCTGCCATAGCCCTCTGGATTACCTAATTATAAACACTGCATTCAAATGCAAAGCATTCTACTTAAGGAGACCAGCATCAGTTACCTTGTTGTCTTTGTATAGAGAGATATCTGTAAGCATACAATTGAGAACATTGAATATCAATATTCTGGGATGTGCTAGTTACTTTTCTATTGCTGTGATGACACATTATGACCAAGGCAACATATAAAAGAAAGAATTTATTATATAGGTGTTATGATTTCAACATTTGAGTCCATGACCCTTATAGAGGGGAACATGTGAGCAGGTAGGCTGGCATGACACTGAAGCAGTGTCTAAGAGATTACCTCTCAATCCATAAGCATGAGGCCAAAAGAGGAGAGAGAGAGAGAGAGAGAGAGAGAGAGAGAGAGAGAGAGAGAGAGAGAGAGAGAGAACTGGAAATGGTATGGGCTTAGAAAGTAAAAATGCTGTAACTGATATGCTACATTAGACAGAAATCCTACCAGCTGATCCTGCTCCTCAGGGGCCTTCAGGACACTCTGTCAAGCAAGGTAATTTTGAGAAGTGTTATTTAGGAGGATATTACTTGATATGGCTTGTTACAAGCCACCATTTCAGAGCTGGCTTGTTAATAGCAGGATATAGAGCTGGCTGCAACATCCAACCAAGGACAGGTGAATTAACTATTAGATGGGAAATATACTCACCTATCTTACTAGGCAGAATGGTTAAAATATCAGAGAAAGTAACATAAATGATGATCTTTAGAGATGAGTAATAGAACATGATGTTTACAGGTAAGACACCCATTTGAGTACCACTTATAATACCTAATCAAAGGGTAAATGAGAAGGCTGAAGGTGTTCACTGTAATAAAAAGTGGTGGTCCTTCCCACAGCCTCCATACTTGAGCCAGTTCTCAGAACCAATGCTTATCAAATGGAAAATTGGCTGCAGTAGTCAAACAGAAAGAAGTATTCTGTGACACAGTGAGAATAGATCCAGTAAAAGTTTCATCTTTTCCAAATGGCTATCAGCCATCTTTACAGAGAGCCGTAATTATAAATAGGAGTGTTCTAGTCTTATTTCTGCTGCTGTAATAAATGATCCTGACAAAAGCAACTTAGATGTGAAAGGAATTTATTTTGTCTTACTCCACACTACAAATCAGCCTTGCTGAAAAGTTAAGGCAGGGATTTCAAATATGTGTCACATCACATCCACAGTCAAGAGCAAGGAGAAATATACACATGCTTACTTGATTGTGCTCAACTAGACTTCTCCACTCTTATACAGTCTAGGACCTCCTGACTAAGGAATTGTGTCACCCACATTGATCTGAGTCTTCCTATATCAATTAACTTAATTGATTAACCTTATGAACAACCCAACTCAATGTAGACAATCTTTCATTGAGATTCTATTCCAAAGAGATTCTAGGCTGTTTTTTTTTCTCAAGTTGACAGTTAAAGGTATTACAAGAGGGATAATCTGATATTTATTGAGCTGTAACACAAAATCATTGAATTCGTTAATACAAAAGATACAAGTTGTTAGTGGAGTGCACCTCTAAAGCCATTTCACACTGAATCCTCTTTCTGTTCTTCTCATTTCCACCCTTGTTCTTCCTTTATTCTATTCCCTCTGAAATAATACCTCTCCAAGCTCTCTGTCTCCTTCTTAGGTTTTTCTGTCTCTCTCTTTATCTTATATACGTGTGCACATGCACAAACACTGGATAGGGGCAAAATATCAGACATTATGTTAGGTTCTGAGAGTAGAGATGGAATCCAGACTTATTTGCTCACTAAAGATTAGAGCCCAATATACCCCCAAAATGCCTCACTATACCACTGGGGCATTTGCTCAACTATGTTCATAGCAGCTTTATTTGTAATAGCCAGAAACTGTACACAACCTCTACACCTCTCAACTTAATGAGTTTAAAATAATATGGTATATATACACAATAGAATGCTATTCAGTTATTAAAAACAAAGACATCATGAAATTTGCAGGCAAATGGATGGAACTTGAGAACAATAATCTGAGCAAGGAAACACAGACCCAGAATGATACCTATGGCATGTATTCACTTATAAGTGAGCATTAGCCATAACATGCAAGATAACCATGCTACGACCCACAAATGCAAAGAAACTAAGTTATAAGGTGGGTCCCAAGGAGGATGGGTGAATCTCACTCAGAAAAGGAAACAGAATTATCTCTGGAGGTGAATGGAAAGAGGAAACTGGGTAGGAGAGGGGGTGAAAAGGGATGTAGGGTTGGTCATCTGGAGGAGGGGCAGGGCAGGGCTGGGAGTGAGAATGTAAATCAGTGGGGAGGAATCCTGGGACTAGCTGGAGCTGTCTCTGGGTGTCACCCTACATTTCTACCAGCCAGGGATATGAAGACCAAAGGGGGCACTTCTGATAGCTAGGTGGGACTTCCAGTGGAAGGAAGGAGGCACCAACCTACCCACAAAACCTTCAGCCCCATGTATGTCCTACCTACAGGGTGGGCAAGAATAAAGATGAGGGATTGAGGGAGCAGCCAGCCAATGATTGGCCCAGCTTGCGGCTCATCCCAATGGAGAGGGGCAACTGCTGACACTCTTAGTGATACACTGCTCTGCTTGCACATGGCTATCTCCTGAGAGGTTTCATCAGGCAGGGAAGAGGGGAGATTTGGAGAAGCACAGCCAAGCATCAAGAGTATCTCAGGAAGTCTTATGGAAGGGTTGGAGAATTGAGTGAGTAGGAGATGTTAAGGACATCACAGGAAGACCTACAAAGTCAAATAACCTGGGCCCATGGGGGCTCATAGAAACTGAACCACCAATCAAACGACACTCATGATGGGCCTAGGACCCCCTACATATTCATAGCAGATGCGCAGGATGTTCTTCATGTGGGTTCACTAACAATTGGAGTAAGGGCTGTCTCTAACTCTGTTGTGTGCCATTGAATCCCCTTATCATACCTAGTTGGGCTTCAGAGGGAGAGAATTTCCTTAGTCCTGCTGGGAGTAGATCCCTGGGGGGAGGGAGCTTTACCTTCTCCTCAGAGAAGGGGGAGATAATGGGAGGAGGGACTTGTAAGGGCAGGACTGGAAGGAGAGGAGGGAGGGAAGCTGCTGTAGAAGTTTGGTATGGTTCTTCCTCCCAGTCCCATGCTCCCAGAAATAAGACTCAGATTTAAAATATATTTACAAATATCTTGTCCATATTGCTAGGCTTTTCTCCTATTAGACCAAAACTTAATTTATTCTCTATATTCTGCCATGTGGCTGATTATCAATGCAGAGGTACCATGCATTAGTCTTGCCTTCTAATCCACCATTTTCTATAGGCGATTCGTTTTCTTTTTTAATTGACAGGTGATGCATCCATAAAATATACATGATATTCTCCTTACAGGCTTCGAATGGCATGCAAAATGAAAACAAAACAAAACAAAACAACAAAAAACAAAAATAAAATAAATTTTGGAAAGAAAAGAAAGCTATCAATCATAATATTGTTTTTCACACTAGAAAGAATCCTTAGACTATACAGGTCTTCAATTAAAATTAAAAGCAGAGTTTTAAGTGGGGAAAAAAAGAGTTGACCCCAATGATAAAGGGGAAGAGGTCAGTGAACAGAACATTGTGCTGAGGCCCTCAAAGGTTTGTACACAGGGGACGACAGGATCAGTGAGCAGGGGCGTTCAGTGCAGCTGAGAGCAGGGAGATAAAGAATAGCTTCTGAGCTCAGTGATTTTTGACTTCATATTTGATAGGACATCAAGTGACATCAAGCAGAAAATGCAGGCTCCTGTTTTCTGTCCTTACTTTCATTGAGGGCTTGCTTCCTTCAAGGTTAATCTGGCATGTATTTCTAGTCATGTTCAGCAAACATTTTGTAGAAGATTCAGCTGGTATTAAACCAACCATGAGAGCATTTGGAAAGATATGGACAGGAACTACCCCCTAAGGAGCCTATATTCTAGAAGGAAGAAAGAGGCTTCCACCACATTGTTTTATTGTTCTCTCACTTACGGATGAGCTACCTTCCTGTTGCCCCCAAAACTCTATATTTTCGCCAGAAAAAAAAAATGAAAGAAAGAAAACATGGTTAGAGGAACTGAACATTTGGAAAAACAGCTTTCCCAGTGGCCTCGTATTTTCCCCCCCTTTCCCCTTCAAATCTCACTTTGTCTTTGGTTAGTGAAAAACATGGAATTTACAGCCAACTTATACTCTAGCTCTATTCTGCCAGCCCTGAGCCATATAACTGAACATGAGATATATAATCTCTATGATTCTTTTTCTTCAAAGTTTGAGGAAATGAAAAATAAATTCAACACTCAAAGGAAAAGACACATACCATGGTATTGGTAAATGTTATATGTGGAATAACCATCTTAGATCATTGTTCAAATCCACACAGTTCAGTAGGACTTGTCTTCGATGTATGGAACTGCCTTATGGCCCAACACCCTCAAACACAAACAAAACCCAAGCAAACAAACCAAACCTTCAAAACTAAGTAATGAATAAAAACAAATAAAAAATAATGGAAGAATAGGAGGAGGAGGAAAAGGAGAAGGAGGAAGTGGGAGAGGAGGGGAAGAAGATGGCCAGGGAAAGAAATGGTGGAAGTGTATGATGCTTGGAGAACCATCGGAAATCAGGAAAGATGCAGGGTCAAATGCTCATAAACATTTTGTCACGAGTAGAAGAATTCTTGTATATAAATTAAAGTACAGAGGAAAGATGGTATTTGTTGATTGATCTACGAATAGGACAACAGACTCAAAAGAAGAGACCCTGTTCCTGGGGGAACTGGGCAGCCATCAGAGAGGCAGCACACTGGACCCAGAGGCAGAGCAGAGCATCTGTCTGACCGATCCTGGGAGTCATCGTCACTCTTCATGGGCTGAGTTTCTGCACATAAGAGGGGAGTTTGAGGCCCACGCTATGCTGATAGAGAAGAGGTTGCTATGCTTCACACGTGTCACCAGAATCAGTGTATTGGAAGTTCCAATTATGAACCTAGCTCTGAACATTGATTGAATGTACGCAGGCCCTTCAGAGGTCTGATGATCAGTTTTTGTTGTCAGGTTGCCACAGTTGAGAATCACCTGGCAAGAGTTTTTCAATCCTGGATCAGACTGGCTATGCCCATGCCTATGAGGGTATTTTTAAAATTATGTTCATGGAAATGGGAAGACTTGCCTTGAATATGAATTAGACTACTTTTTTTTTGAGACAGGGTTTCTCTGTGTAGCCCTGACTGTCCTGGAACTCACTTTGTAGACCAGGCTGGCCTCGAACTCAGAAATTCGCCTGCCTCTGCCTCCCAAGTGCTGGGATTAAAGGTGTGTGCCACCATGCATGCCTGGCCTGAACTACTTCTTAATCTGAGCCCTGAGCAGGGTAAGAATACAGAAAATGAGCTGAGGAAGTAAGCATGGATCCTCTCAGCCTCTCTGTGCTCTGGACTCTAGATGAGATGTTGTGACACTACCCCAATTTCCTGTCTTGAGGGACCTTCACCTGGAACTTCGAGGTAAAAGAAACCTTTGTTCCTCTAAGTTGCCTTCTGTTATGATTTTTTTTCCTACAGTAATAGAAAGGAAATTATAACAGAAGGCAAATGAGAATAGATCGTGACTTTAGGGTTGGATACCATGAGGCATCTATGGTTTTATAAGAAGAGTGAGACACAAGTGCACAGGTTTGCTCTATATCACTGTGATGCATTCTGTCACCGCACAATGCAAGAAGGAGGTCCTTTCAGACACTGACTAGATATTTTAGAGGCTTTATTTAGCTTTACTAGAATGAAGAGCTAAATAGAGCTAAATAAAGCCTCACTTACCAATTTACCCAGTCTTAGGTATTTCTTGTAAAACATAAAAACATTGTTAGTAGTATTAGATAGCCTGTCAAGAGGACAACAGAAAAACTGTAAGGATAGATATTCCTGAGTTAAAATTAAAGGGAACTCTTGGATATAGGTTATTATATTTTTTATTAGATATTTTCTTCATTGACATTTCAAGTGTTATCCCATAACTCTCCTATACCCTCCCCCGCCCCCCCGCCCTGCTCCCCTACCCACCCAACTCCCTCTACTTGGCCCTGGCATTCCCCTCCCTACCCACCCAACTCCCTCTACTTGGCCCTGGCATTCCCCTGCATATAAACATTGCTAGACCAAGGGCCTTTCTTCCCCAATAATGGCCAACTAGGCCATCTTCTAATACATATGCAGCTAGAGACACGAGCTCTGGGGGTTCTGATTAGTTCATATTGTTGTTCCATCTATAGGGTTGCAGACCCCTACAGCTCTTGGGTACTCTCTCTAGCTCCTACATTGGGGACCCTGTGTTCTGCCCTATAGATGATTGTGAGCATCCACTTCTGTATTTGTCAGGGTTTTTTTTTTTAAGATTTATTTATTTATTTAATCTAACTACACTGTAACTGTCTTCACATACAGCAGAAGAGGGCATCAGATCTCATTACGGACAGTTGTGAGCCACCATATGGTTGCTGGGATTTGAACTCAGGACCTTTGGAAGAGCAGTCGGTGCCCTTACCCGCTGAGCCATCTCTCCAGCCCACAGGTTATCATATTAGAAGGACATAATCACAATCTGAAAAAGAATGACAGTATCTAGTGACAAAAATTGACTGATCTCTTTATGTATATATGGATTATATTTTAATTCCTTCCATTTGGTTAAACATCGTGTGTGTGTGTGTGTGTGTGTGTGTGTGTGTGTGTGTGTGTGTGTGTGTGTATTTGAAGGGGAAACTGAAGAGGGGAGAAGTATCTAGAGAAAGAGGATGGTAAGTAGGTGTTAAGTCAACTTAAGGCCTTGAAATGTGCAGAAGAAAGAGAAAAGACTTGATGGCCAGAAAAATGCATTCAGTCTCCCATTTAAAGAAGTTTTATCTACATTATTTCACTTACAGAATTTTAAACTTATGATGCTGTGATGCAATTTGCATCCAGTAGATATCCCATTTCAGATTTTGAATTGGCAATGTGTGTTCAATGCTCCCTTATGCTGCTGTACAGTGAACTACTGATGTCCTAGTATCCTTGCCACCCATTTGGTTTTGGTGCTGTGGTTTGTGTTTCTGGATCTCTTCATGTCTACCAAACACTCATCTGTGTGTGCATGAGGTAGTCATTAGGTCCGTATGAAGTAGGCTTTGTGTTAGAAGATCTTGCTCAGATGTAGAGGAATAGAATGTGGATACCTTTAAATTGGGCTTGGCTAAGCTAGGAAGTTTGCTACAATATAATATGTTCACAGTGGCCACAGGATGCTACTAATGTTAAGTAAATGTGTGGATATACAGAATGTGATTGACATGATGGAGAATAGAGAAAAGACGTTGGGCTGAACCTGAGATATTCAACTAGAATCTACTATCGGGCAACTCTTATTACATTGGGTGCTGCTAGGTACAGTGAGTAGAGATGATATGCAAAGACTTTTGCCTGAAGTAGTTTCCGCATTTAAAATGGCTTTAGAATCTCATCATAAAATGAAGGATTGATAGTATTCAGTAGTATAAAGAATGACTCCTTCTAGAGCAGAACTGAAGGAGATTTGAGGATATGAAAGGTGGATTCACAGAGGTTATGAGTTAGTGAGGACTGGAATGAGGGCTTGTGAGACAGCAAGAGCCCATGCAAACCAAATCCAGGGAGAATACGCCTGGATGGCTTTCAGTGGGACTGGGGTATAGGAGTACCCGAGACTGCACAAGTGGGACTGGGGAATAGGAGTACCCGAGACTGCACAAATGTGAACTTAGTGCGCCATGCCATGATTGTACATTGTCAGCATGATTTCTAATACTCACAATGACTTGGTTAAGAAAAATTATGGTCTCCATTTTACAAATAAGTAATGGGAGCCTGGAAGTTAAGAAACACCTAAACATGAATTAAATTTAATTCAAGTGTGGCCAACACCAAAGCACACGTTGGTGCCTCCTAACCATTACCACTGCAACATGCTGACATATGCATGCACACACCAGGCATGGTCACATGTTGACTACCTGAGAGATGTAATCTGTTCTCTGACAAAACACCTTCTCTTTGGACATGTTATTGCTTTTGCAATTTTGTATTACCAAATATTTAAATGGATAAAGACTATAACCTGTAACTGTGTGAAAGATGGTGTCTCAGGATTTCTGACCACTGGGACAGGGAAACCTTCACTAAAGGATTTTGATTGCCACCCCCTTCTGTTATTTGCAGCCAGTCATGCACTCTGCCTCATATTAGTCCAGATTGTCCTCCAATTTCCAAAGACTCTCACAGTGTACACAAGCACTGTGAATGTTATGCCCATGTTAATATGTGGTGCACAGATGGACACAGCACACAGTGGTGGAGAGTCAAGAGGCTTGAGACTAGATTCCTAAATCAGAATATGCCCAGAGCAAACCTGCTGTTTCCTTGGATGATGCCAATTACAGTGGCCAGAGGTAATATGTGATATGAAAACACTTTGGCTGGAGAGAATTGCTGACATTAATACACTTTTTTCATGTTTATAAATTAGTTAACTGTAATAAATAATTATTGTTAGTGCCCATCTTCTAAAAAGCCAGAATCTACATGGGCACATTGCCATCACTGAGATCCCTGTCTTCCCAAAGGTGTGTCACCACCTCCACCTAGTGGTCACTATTAGTAATGCACACAGGATATCTAACCTAGGCTGAACTGTCTGGAAGCTGTTAGAAAGAAGAATGGGGCAGGGATTAGAGTAAATGTGCCTCTCCAATGCTAGGGGAGCAAAAGAAAAAAATAGAAGTGAGCACATTGGAGACACAAATTTTGAAAATTAAGAAGGATAAATTTCTAAAGCAATTTGAATTTCAAAAACTTGCTTCAGAGAAGTCCATGAACATAGGTATCATTTTTTTCTTCTGTTTACTTATAATTAATCAATTAATTGGTGTGTAAGCATGCCGTGGCACACAAATGGAGATCAGCAAAATTTTCAGCAGTCGATTTTCTGCTACCATGTGAGTTACAGGTCAAACTCAGGTCTTCAGTCTTGGTGAGCACCTTCAGCCACTAAGCCATCTTTGTAGCCACATGTGTCACTTTTTGAAAATAATAACAGTTATTTGCATGAGCCAGATGAAGACTGTGTTGAGCTACTGTCTGGAGAAAGATAAGTAGAAGAAGGTGTTTCATTGGTTAGTACGGTAGCATAACCAATCTCTGTGCAGCAAAAGGCATGCAGGTGTGTCTCCTGATCTTCACCACAGCCATCTAAGTTAACCACCACCAATGGTCCAAAGTCATGAGTTCTGCAAATGCAAATTTAACCACTCTCTGATGCAGAGCTCCCCCCGCACACACACACAGTTGTATCTGTTCTGAGTACATGATGACTTCCTCTCACCACTGTTCCTGAAGAACTATAGTATAGCAGAAAGTGCGGAGCATTTCCCTCATAATACATGTTAACTAGAGATGATTTAAAGTAACACAGAAATAAAAACGGACATAGGAAGACATGCATATGCCATATGCAAATATTACATCATTTTATATCATAGATTTGAGTATTCATGGTTTTGCATCTACGGGAGACTTGGAACCAATCTGCCAGAGCTCAGTTATGTTCTGTCACATGTTATGAATAAAGAAAATAAGATAGAGTCAGGTGAAATCCTACATTCAAGCCCATTTATGAAGTTGAGGGCCAATATGGGGTTCAAACTTGGTCGGACAACTCCTGATAGCACTCTGTTCATATGAGATTGCATTTCTTTGATTCACATGTAATAAAGTATTTGTTTCGAGAATTATTCCATGTGTTTTATTTAATTATTAATTATTAATTTAAATGGTTTCCAAACAGTGCAAAAGTGGATGGAAAGCAGTTACTCTCCTGTCTCCTAACACCAATGGAGCCCCCTTTCCTTGAGGCTCGATTCATGAGTTGCACACTTTTCTGTAGTATCTCAGCATGACTATGATCAAGAGATGTCAACACAATGTCTCACACCTGCCATCCCACCACTTGGGAGGCTGAAGCAGGGGGATGATGACTTTGAGGCACTCAGGGCTGTATCTGGATGCCCTGGCTACCAAACAAATGCACACACAAAAATGATTGCATCTCCAATATTTTAAGAATTATAATTTTTATTTATGATAAAGTTACAGTGTGGATGAATTAAATTAAGCATCAAATTTAAAACTATGATGCATACCTAGACAAAATTTTGAATTCAATCAGAATGGTTTTTAAAATAGACCATGTTAATTCACCATTCATTTACTTGAAAAGTTTGGAGTTGCCACTAATGTAAGGCTTTAAAATGACTGCTTCAATTTTCTCCCCAGCTCATTATAGTCTCCAAACATCATTGCAAAGCTTCAAAAGCATTCAAAGCCCATCTCCCTTCTCTTTCTTTCATTAAAGATGCCCTTCTTATTCCCAGATCCTCTCTTGGTTATTAGATTGACTTGTAGCCAATCAGGTAAATTCAAGGGCCTCATCCCAGTTCTCCAGTCCAGAGATCATTTCCAGTGACACCGTATACAAGCTAGATGACCATATCTTCAAAAAAATGCACTTCAGTTTTAAAAATATGCCAAACTCTTTTCCACATGTTGTTTTGTGAGTACGAGTCCAGTTTTCACATGGACTGAATGTGAATCAGCTCCGTAGAGCTCAATTTTAAGTGCATTTTGCAAGAGGTCCCATTTTTAGCCAAGTCACAGCTGAGCTTTCCTGTCAGCTAATTAGTACTTGTTCTTAAATTGGGCAGCTCCAATTCAAGCTAGATGAGATGCAATTTATTTCTTCTCTACTCTTAAAACCATCTAAGCTGTAAAATTTATGTTATTCTGTTTTTCCTTTTGTCTACCAGAGGGTTAGTTTAGTTTCATTCTGAACAAGTCAATAGAACTCCTAATTTGCCAAGCAACCACTAAGTTTAGATGTAGTTAACTAGTTTTTAAAAAGTTAAGATAGTTCACTTTTGAATATCCAGAGTATTGACCAGTCCAGAATAAAAAGTGTGGTCTAGAAGAATAAGAACAGGCACATGAAATTCCTCTTGTGATACCAAAACAAGGGATTCTCTACTTCCTGGTTTAAAAAGACTTATTCCCTAATGCCTTGGATATAGAGATCTATGGGGCTACACAATTTTGAAAGTCACCAAATTGGAGAACCCCAAAGCACTGGAAGATACTTGTCTCTAAAGATTGCCATGACAGACTCAGCAGTAACGAGCACTTGTTCTTTTTGCAGAGGACCCAGGTTTCATTTCCAGCACCCACCTCATGGTTTTCAACTGTATGAAATACCAGCTTCATGGAATCTGATACCCTTTTCTGGCCTCTACAGGCACACATGTGATACAGAGACATACCTACAAAATAGAATTACAAATAGAAAAGGTTTTTTTTTTTTCTTCAACCACTGCCCTCAACATGCTTCATCAAATGTTCCTTGTCTTCCCTGGTGTGGCGTCTCAGGACCATTCTATCTGTATTGTACCTAATTCAATGAATATGTTCTTCCTTGACCACTAGTGCCCATTAATGTAGACACTGAAGGTGAACAAGAGTAGCATGTTCTATTATCCCTCATCATTATATTGTGGTCCTCCATCTGTATCCTGAATCTTATGACATCATGTCAGAGAAAAGGAGATGGTGACTTTTTACTTACCTGGAATTTATTGTCTTTTTCTTAGCTGATGATGCCTTCGTGAGACAGACGTTCCAATGATCTTCTCACAGCACAAGTTCATAGAAGCATCTGCGTTTTGCACTGTTTGTGATTACCTTCAACTCCTTCACTAGCTGTTCAAAGGAAAGCTTTGCAACACTGAAGGCTCCTTATCTCAGTTGGGTAGCATGCTGTATGGAGGGGGGCATGTGTGTGGGCATGGGTATGTGTGGGCATGTGTGTGGGCATGGGTATGTGTGGGCATGGGTATGTGTGGGCATGGGTATGTGTGGGCATGGGTATGTGTGGGCATGGGTATGTGTGGGCATGTTGTATGTGGCAGGGGACAACAAATCATCTGCCTGGGATTAAATCTTATGCTGCCACATCCAACTTTTATAGTCTGGTCTTCATGCTTCAGGCAAGCATCTTGCTGACTGATGGTCCTAGTCCGAGTGAGTGGTAGGGTGACCCATTTGGATGAAGACTCCTCAAGATGAGTCACTATAGTATTTGCATAATCACTATTTCTGTATCAGCACAAAACTCTCTATCATCCTCCCTGGGAGAAGACAAGAGCCTTCTCCTTTTTCAGTCTGAGGATAGGTGTCCATTATTTCCTGGAACTTTCTTCATGTTGCTCTTTGGGCCCACCTGTAGAGTATGAGGGTGGACCTGTAGAGTATGAGAGATTACAGAGCTGATCTGTATGGGATAGCCACACATATGAGCCTTGTGGGGATGCATTTTTTATGTCAACACCTATAAATTTCCTTTTTCCAGTAAGCATACTTCTTAGCTCTTTGGCCTGCATGGGTGGAGAATTGAAGGTCAATAGACTGTCATGTTTGTTATCTTGCTGTATTGTCTCTGGAACTTTTTCTTCAGCATTTATTAGCACCAACATGTTTCCTGAGCCTTGACCTTAGTGGTGTTCTAACAATGAAAAAAAATGTTCATTTTTAAATGTCCCTGTTGTGACCACAAAATGAGTAATGTTTCAGTGGCAGAAACCAGGCCACGAGCAAGCTCAGAATCCTTTGATGCCCTTAGATTGAAAGCTTAATGTGAGATTCAAAGTTCAGGCAGACGCAATGATCTCATTAGGAGAACAAGGAAAAAGGTGTGACCCAGCAACAGGGCCTGTGGCCTGCAAACAGAACACTAGGGAATTTATAAGGGAACACTACCAGATACAGGAACCCCTCTCTGTCAATAGTCATTTGTATCCTGTACATTTACTCAAGGCAGGTTCTACCCTGAGTCAGGATAGTTTCTCCAAGAAGCAGACACTAAGTAAACTCAAGAGTCTGGGAGATTCCCTAGGGAAATGTGGCAGGAGAAGTAAAAGAAAGCCTAGAGTCGAGAAGGCAGATCTTGATGCAAATGTGAGACTGTTGAGAAGGAAAATGTGGACTGATATTTCTGTTCTTCCTATGGGGCCAATAAAAACAAATGAAGAAACATAAAAGGTGAACTGGTCCATGGATCAGTATGAGACTCGAGGAAGAACTAACAAAATTCATCAAAGCCACTGTTCTTGAGTCTCTGTCACCCTCTTTGGCTGTCTCTGCCACCCACACTGTTCAGCTGGGAACAACTTGTGGGAAGCAAGGCTCAGAGGAACGAGGTGAAGGAGTTCACAGCAATGCTAGTCAATCTGATTCCTTATCATTAAAGGTAGTATGGGATATGCCGGTTGCATTTGCATGGTCACTGTACACACAGTCTAAACAGAAAGTGAGCAAGTGCACACCCCCTTTTATCTTAATAGAGCTGTGGCCTTACCATCCAATCTTATCTCCCCCTCTCCACCAAGTTTCCTGAACTCAAAGTGTAGCTACCGTTCTTCATTTGGCACTCTCTGCTCATTTTCTCAATCAGAAAGATGGTTTCTTTTACTTTCTCCCTCTCCCCACCCCGTCCCTATTCACACTGCTCAAGCCCAGAAGAAGGTTACTTCCCAGTGGTTCTCTTTCCAAGAAGTATGTCTGTGTGGAATTTAGACATGAATTCAACTGGGGACCATAGTAGCAGATACAGAACCAAATGTTGAGCACAGAACTCAAGAGATGAAAGGAAAAGAAAGCTTCATGTGTTTTATAAAAGAGGGTTTTTCTTCCTTCCTTCCTTCCTTCCTTCCTTCCTTCCTTCCTTCCTTCCTTCCTTCTTTCCTTCCTTCCTTCCTTCCTTCCTTCCTTCCTTCCTTCCTTCCTTCCTTCCTTCCTTCCTTCCCTCCTTCTTCTCTTGCATTTTTCAGATATGCATATTATTTGAAGGCACGAATAGTACTAGTTTCTGCTTCCCAGTGTCTTACACTTACATTTTCTCTCATGTCTTACATGTCAAATTTTTAAGCAATTCCCTTAAGGGAAAAGTGTATAAATTTATGCTGAAGCTCTGTCACTTTAGAAGACACATAACCTGAGATGACTTATTATAGGCGGATTTGTCCTCTCTCTGGGAGCACAGACAGTTGCAGAGCTTGGGTGAATATCTGAGAAGCATGATGTAGTGTGGGTAATCAAAGCCTTGCATGAACTCTTTCTAAGACAAGAGGCTGAGAGCCTGCCTAACCAACTGCCTGTTGCTGAGAGAGCAAAGGCTGGTTTCAAAGCCTTTGTTGACCTCTTCGAGACAGATCTGAAGCCAGCTAACAGCTGGCAGGATTCTGTTTTATCCTTTCAATTTTCATAATGCCAAGAATCCCAAAGTCTTCCTGGATTACATATTTTAAACAGCTCCCTGACAAACTGTTGCTTACTGATGTATTCTGAGGTATAGACATTGTTTTCAAAGTACATCGGATATGAGCCCAGCAGATTTCAAGGGATGGTTCAAAAACTACTATTACACAGATGATCCTGGTTAAAATCAGTGGAACATAGACAAAGCAAAGAACACAAGTTCTCCAAAGGGATGCTTTGGAAGGTAGGGAGAGGGGTGTCCTAGTGGGAGGAGATAACAGAATGGGATGCTCGAATAATCAGAATGTACTATATATGAAAATGTTACAGAGTAAATTTAATTGTAAAATACCCAAACACCAAATTTACATTCAGAATTAAAAAGCTTTTAAATAAACAAGAGAGTACAGTTATAACACATAACCGAAGAAAATGAACTTATTTACAAAAGCAAAATCCAAGAAATAATAGTAGGAATAGACTTAGCAAGGAAAGGCTCCCATGAGAAAGCTTCAGTGTGCCCTTTAGGAGATGAGAAGAATAAACTAATGGAAAAAATGAACACTACACACAGGGAATTCTCTAAACCTACCCACAAAAGTCATACAATCAATTAAAAATATTAATAAGGTTTTTCTGACACATGAACTGATTGAATTGTAATTTAGAAAATAAAAATAGCCTCTCCTTTTTTTTTTTCTGGAAAACCATCCAGGGCTGGGATGTGGCCTCGTGAGGATGCTTGAGTACCATTTGCAAATCCCAGGTGTCTGCGTTCAGGATTACAAAGCAAAAGAAAGTAAAACCCCCAAACACAAAGAGACAAATAGAAAGGAATCTGGCCTACTACAATGCTACATTGTTAGCAGTATTAATAAAAAGAAGCTCAAGTATACCAGCCAAGACAAATGCATAACTATATCAAAAACACTTAGTATTATCAGGAGGGAAATGAACTATGCACTAAATGGTCAAAGAAGGTAATCATCTAGAAGAAATATCTTAAATCCACTTCTTTATGTATTTCACCAGAATGGATTTGAAATGTGTGAAGCTTTTAAATGTAAAATATCATAAATTTAACAGAAGATTTAGAAGATCCTACTCCTGCAACGTTGTGGTGGCATGCTGGTGACAGGCTGAGCTCAGCTACATCTGAATTTTTCCAGATTGGTGCAGACGCTGTGAGAGAGGCACAGAAGACAGAACTCGGAGTAAATGCCGAGATTTCTGGCAGCAGTATAAAAGTTGTGAAAGAAAAAAAAAAAAGAAAAATCGACCCTGACTCCAGCCTGAAGTCACATTTCCAAGATGAAGATATGTAGGTGCCTGCTATGGCAAGTCAAGTGATTCTCACTTCACAGGAAAAATGGTAGCAGGCTTATTCATAAATCATCAATGCCTGAGTTAAAAATATGGCTCACTCTTTAAAATAAGAAAAACAATTCACACGGGAGTGTTTAAGCTATTTCAAATGATAAAATAAAGCAAAGAAGCAAAACTTGAGAAATTTAATCTTATGCCAACCTTCAGACTGAGCACAGGTTCCCCAATGGAGGCATTAGGAGAAGGACCGAAGAAGCTGAAGGGCTTTGCAACCCCACAGGAGGAACAACAATATCAACCAACCAGACCTCTCCAGAGCTCCAAGGGACTAAACCACCAACTAAAGAGTACACATGGAGGGACCCATGGCTCCAGCTGGATATGGAGCAGAGGATGGCCTTGTCAGACATCAATGGGAGGAGATGCTCTTGGTCCTGTGAAGACTCGATGCCCTAGTGTAGAGGAATGCAGGGGTAGTGAGGCAGGAGTGGGTGGGTGGACAGGGGAGCACCCTCATAGAATCAGGGGGAGCAGGGAATGTCATGGGGGTTTGTAGAGGGGAAACTGGGAAGGAGGATAACATTTGAAATGGGAATAAAAACTAGCCAATAAAAAAAAGAAAGAAAACAAACAAAAGGAATGTTTTCTATTATTTTTGGTTCATACCTCCTCAAATAAAACAATATATAAACAAACTGGGAAACATATTTATAATCTAAATCATAAACATTTGGTGGGCCTGCTTCATAAAGAAGTCTGTTAGGTCAATAAGAAAAAGTATAAACAATCAAATGAAAAAACTAATGGACAAAAGGTAAAAAGATATGAGAACCACGTCTTCATTACTGGTACAGGCAGTAGGCCTCTTGTCTCTCAGAGGAGAAGGGGAGGGGGATGGAGGAAGGGACTGTGGAAGGGAGGGACCAGGAGAGTAATGTAAGATAGATAGATAGATAGATAGATAGATAGATAGATAGATAGATAGATGGATGGATGGATGGATGGATGGATGGATGGATGGATAGATAGATAGATAGATAGATAGATTAAAAAGGGTCTGGAAAGATGGTTCAGCAGTTAAGAGTACTGGCTGCTGCCGGGCGTGGTGGCACATACCTTTAATCCCAGCAGTCGGGAGGCAGAGGCAGGCAGATTTCTGAGTTCGAGGCTAGCCTGGTCTACAAAGTGAGTTCCAGGACAGCCAGGGCTACACAGAGAAACCCTGTCTCAAAAAAACAAACAAAACAAAAACAAAAAGTACTGGCTGCTTTTCCAAAGGTCCTGAGTTCACTTCTGAATAACCACAAGGTAGCTCACGACCATCTATAATGGGATCTTCTGGTATGTCTGAAGACACCAACAGGGTACTCATAATACCTAAAATAGGAAAATAAATCTTTTTTTAAAAAATAAAGTAGTAAATAAATAAAAAGATTTTGTAATGAAAAAAAAAACAAAACAAACCTTAAAGCTATACTGAGATGCCTCTTTCACATCTTACACTGCCAATGCCAAAGCATTCCATAAAACGCTGAGGCAAACAGTGCAAACTGTAATAGCCTGAATGCACAGTTACTTCACTGTATGTATCTGAGTTGCAAATATTCATCCTTTGGTATAATGATCCTTCTAAGAATGTAACTCAGACACTCAGGCACTGGAATGTAATATATGTATTGGATTACTAAATATGACATTGAACATAAAAGCAACAGATCAAAAACAAATACTTAACAGTACGGTATAGTCCCATTAACACATGTACATTCATATGGAGAATTGCTATAAAACCACTAAAATGTGACAAGTGCATTGGTGTGGTAATGTATGTACATGACCCTAGCAAGTGGGGATCTGGAGCTGAAGGGGTGGAGGTTTGAGGCCAGCCTAGACTATATAGGACACATCTGCATTATACTATCACTTGTTGAAAACAGAAAAGCACTGCATGAAGCTTATTATGTATACTTAAATATTATCTTTACAAATACATGAAGCTGATGAAATAGGTACGATTAGAAAAGGAAGGTCACATAGTACAAGAAAAACTGGAAAAGTGATGATTTATAAGGTTTTTTTTTTTAATTGTATGATGCTATGCTTGGCTTCTTTAATATTTTAGCTTTATAATATTTTCTTATATATTTGGGCAGTTTAAACCATTTGTACTGAAGATAGTATGTGGTTTTCAATGTACTGCTGTCATAATTAACAAGTACATATATAGGCTATATATATGTGTATATATATATATATATATATATATATATATATATGTGTGTGTGTGTGTGTGTGTGTGTGTGTGTGTGTGTGTGTTATGCATCGATCATTTATACATATACTATATGCATAAATAAAATAAAAATATAATACCTTTCAAGAACACAAAAACAAATCTTTTTTTTTTTTTCTTCTCAAACAGTTTAATAGCAAATAAACAAAGGAAGGTACCACACTTGGCAGATACAAAATGACTTTTTGTCCGTGTGTCTGTGCAATTAAAACAGATTTAGGTTCCCCATTGGGACAAAGGAAAACACACAAAAAGGAAGGAGGGTCCTTTTAAACACGTACTCCCTTGCTCCAAACTTTTAACAACTTTCACAAAAACAAATCTTAAAAATCACAAAGTAAACCTATAAAAAGAAAAAAATAGAAATCACATAGTCTCTTAACTAAGGAAGTTTAAAGACTTCTTTCATATGATATACTCTGGACTTCCTCTAATGATTAAGATTTAATCTCTTTACTTACTATGAAAATAAATACAGTTCATTTAGACAAAAGAATAAGCTCATGGATGTTGACAAGAAGGGAAGGGTTTTCTTTGACAGCAAGTTCTATAATAGTTCACAACTGAGGGGCAGATTGTAAGAAGAGAACCTCTGCAAAGCTCTCTCCAGATCTTTAGACATTTTGTTCCATTAGTCATCTTGTTATTAAGGAGACAGCCTCATGTTACTCTGGGGGAACAACAAGACACTCACATGTTAACCCTGAAAAGAAAGGAATGGGGTAGAAGGGAACAGGAAAGGGAAGAGAAGGGTGAAGAAAAGATTGCATAAAATCTAAACCTAGGCATTCTAGTAAAAACAGTGACACAGTTGAGATTGTTGGTGATTTAGAATCTAGGTTTATTTTTTTAAAGTCTGGAGCTGTATAATTGTTATTGTCATGTTATTAAAAGTTAATGTGGCAAAATTTGGAGACCATGCATACACAACATGATAAAACTGCCTCGATTTGCTAACAGTGAGATACTTATAGAAAGGCCTATGCTTGGAATGGCTGGTCTCCTATCCTGATGATAACAATAGAAATAAGTAGAAATAGCACCAACTTTATCAATAATAAGCATACTTTACATTAATCCAGAGTTAAAATAGAACATTCAAGAAATCTATCCAGTGTAAACGAGTCACTGTCTCTAAGTGGACAATGCATGTGAAGTTCCACTTCTGGTTGACAGTTGATCCATTGTGACATCAGAGATACATGCTATTCCTCTTCTTCTGAAAACCTCACCCAAAATGCCAGAATTTCCCTCTGAACACAGTTGAATACTAACAGAAAGATTTAACAAATGAAAACATCAATATTAAAAACTGACAGCAGCTATATCAAAACAAGCAAAACTTACAGCAAGAAAAGTATTTTAGCACAAGAAAACAATGTCATAACATACACAAGCTCAGAAACAACTTCTAACTTTGCAATGGAATCAGTCTAGAAATCACAATCAAAATGTAAAGAAGGATTAATACCTGTTATCAAAGACATGAGAGTAATTACACCAGCCACTGATCCTAGACAGGTTAGAATCAAAGAGATGGCAACGTAATCATTAACCTCAGTAATGTAATTAAGGATACTGCTTGTGTACTCTTTGACCCAGCTATCAATTTCTAGGAATTGTTCTTCCAGATACAGTCACATAAGAACACAAAGGTACATATACAAAGATATGTCTGTGCTTCTTTGAAACACACATATCCTTTGCTTTGAAATAATGAAACTAGAAGCAACTTACATGTACAATGAGAGACGATTAAACAATTTGCATCATATTCTCACAGTGGATTATTACATAATCATTAATTAAGATGAGGAAATACTATGAATATACTAAGATACAAAATTGACTTCAAAAAAAAAAAAAAAGGAAAGATAAAGTTGTAGAACCTCCTACCAAGAGTCATAAGAACTGTGTATACTTGAATATGGCTATAAAGAATTAGAAAGCTATGAGACAAGCAGTTGACTGAGGATTTGGAGAAATAGACATTAGACCACATACCTTTATGTTACTTTCTACTGTTCAAAATAATAACATTTGCTTCTTCACTACATGTTTTTATTTTAATATTGGAAAATAATGTTATTTGCTTTAACTCTCCCTGGCTCCCCTTCCACGTGGGTGTGAGGTGTGCCCATTCATAGCCTTGCTTCCTTTAGCACCTTGTTTCTCCTCTGACAGTTCCCTTTCTACTTTTATGATCCGTACTCACACTCCTATCCAGACATATACATATGCATAAATATTTAAACAAGGGTCCACATATGAGCCAATAGAGGACACCTACCATTCTGGATCTGGGTGAGCACATTTAATACAGGAATTCCCAGGTCTGCACACTTCCTGAAACTTCACTTTTCCTGGTCGTGATTAGGAAGGAGAAGGGAAGAGGATCAACAAAACCAAATTACATTTGGAAACACTGTGATGAAATGTTCTACTTTGGATGCTAATTAAAAGATAAATATTATCCAACAGGAGAAGTTTCCACAAAGTTTATAAATATAATAAAATGCAATTAAGGTACAAAAGAGAATAGTATTAATCATTCAAAGTTCATCAGTAGGGCAAACCAAAAAATTCAGAATTGAGCTATAATTGTTTTAAAATTAAGCATTAAAAATGACAGAACCTGAAAATTTTATGTAATAATGTGTCTCAAAGTGAAAGGGAATTCATGTATAAGTAGTATCAATTGAATACAGATTATTATAATGACTAGGAATTGTTCTGGCCAAGCCTTGTGAAGTAGTTTTTTTTTTTTCTCTTGGAAAATACATCTTTCCTTCTATAAACATTCATCTCAGAATACAAAACTACCTTTCCAAGATTATACTCCTACTAGACCAGACAACAGGCTTAATGACTACTAACCTTGGCCAATCAGCTAAGTACTCTCCTGTTCCCAATAGAAAAGATGATGTGGGACTTCAAAACAACACCAATCATAGCTCTTTGTCAGCATTTTTTAAAACTGGACTGAGAGGGTCCTTTTATAATGGTAGATCTCACAGGTGCACCCCGAGAGCTTCCACACATGCATAAAGGAAGCAACACAGCAGAGCCAGTTTTAGAAGATGGAATGGGAACAGCCATTCTGTATCACTGCTCCAATTTTCTCTGTGTGGTTATATGAGAAAATAAGTCTCTTTTTACTCCAGTCAGGCTGGCCAAGTATCTGTCACAAGCATAAACATGCTCACTAATAGAGAAAACAAGAAGCACACTAACACATCTGCTTTTCTCTATCTTCTTTGCAATGGCAAAGTAATAGTGTACGAATCTAACTATAACCTGACAGCTTAATCTGAACTCAAAGATTACAGATTAGGATGACTAAAACTTTTAGAGCCTGAATTATAAAATACTGAAATGGCAAATTGAATGAAGTAAATCCTGGTGTCAGATGTGCTTAAAGAAAGCCTTATTGGGAATGGTTAATATACACCTAAGGCCCCAGCACTCAGGAGACCAAGGCATGGAGCTCCAGGACAGCTGGAGACATGTGATGAGATATTGATTCCAAAGCATACACAAAGAAAGCAAACAAACCCTATTCTCCTATTCCTCTAAACACCCCTTTCTAGTTGGATGAATATTCATTTGAAAAAGGGGGGTTAATTTTGGCAGGTTCCTAGGCTAACTTCTTGACCTCATATTTCATTTCTAAATAACACTCAAAGATAATATCTTAGCAGCTTACAGTGGTAAGAAAATCATTTTGAAAACATGATGTTGAGAACTCTGGCAGGAACTGGATTGATATCATGATTAACATAATGAAGAATTCAGTACCGTATAAGAGACTATCAAAGAAAATGACAGGTGGTGGATACATCCAAAAAAATTCAATACTAAAAGTGTAAAATTTAATATGAAGCTCTACAGCTTTGGTTCTGAATGCCTACTTAAACTATATAAAATTCACAGAGTTGTATAGATTTAAGGTCTAGTGAATTTGGGTGTGTATTTTTATTTATTTGCAAATATATTTTATAACAAAATACCAATATTAAAAAAAGAAAAGTAATAAAGGAGAGACACATTCAGACATAGAACAATTAGTATAAAATATTAGAAAAGAAAAAACGGAAAGTTCATATTTCCTATTTAATTATAAACACAAATGAAAATATTTTCATGATCTCCATTGTAGATTTGAACTAAATAAAGTTATCTGCAACCATTTTAGGAGAACATGTAAGGCAATTTCACCTGTCAGTGAAACAGTATCTGCCAATGGAAATCAACTAACGAGAGTATAATTTACCTTTAAATATTATTTCTTTAAAAAAAATTCACAAAAGTCAGCCATTGGGCCTAATATACTGTCCTTAAAGTACATACTGAGGAGAATGAGCTCACCTGTTCAGTACTTGCCTGGGTTACACAGTGAGTACTTGCCTGGGTTACACAAGGGAGTTCTGATCCATGCAATGGTTTTCCTTCTTGATTTTCTTGTGTTTCAGTAGTTGTATCTTGGATATTCTAGGTTTCTGGGCTAATATACCCTTATCAGTGAGTGCATATTAAGTGACTTGTGATTGGGTTACCTCACTCAGGATAACACCCTCCAGATACATCCATTTGCCCAAGAATTTCATAAATTCGTTGTTTTTAATAGCTGAGTTGTACTCCATTGTGTAAATATACCACATTTTCTGTATCCATTCTTCTGTGAGGAACATCTGCGTTCTTTCCAGCTTCTGGCTACTATAAATAGGGCAACTATGAACATACTGGAGCATGTGTCCTTATTACCAGTTGGAACATCGTCTGGGTATATGCCCAGGAGAGGTATTGCTGGATCTAGCGGTAGTACTATGTCCAGTTTTCTGAGGAACTGCCAGACTGATTTCCAGAGTGGTTGTACCAGCTTGCAATCCTACCAGCAATGGAGGAGTGTTCCTCTTTCTCCACATCCTGGCCAGCATCTGCTGTCACCTGAATTTTTGATTCTAGCCATTCTAACTGGTGTGAGGTGGAATCTCAGGGTTGTTTTGATTTGTATTTCCCTAATGATTAAAGATGTTGAACATTTTTTCAAGTGCATCTCAGCCCTCCGGTATTCCTCAGTTGAGAATTCTTTGTTTAGCTTAGTACCCCATTTTTAATGGGGTTATTTGAATTTCTGGAGTCTAGCTTCTTGAGCTCTTTGTATATATTAGATATTAGTCCCTATCAGATTTAGGATTGGTAAAAATTATTTTCCAATCTGTTGGTGGCCTTTCTGTCTTATTAACACTATCTTTTGCCCTACAGAAGCTTTGCAATTTGTGGTCCTATTTGTTGATTCTTAATCTTACAACACAGGCCATTGCTGTTCTCTTTAGGAATTTTTCCCCTGTGCCCATATCTTTGAGGGTTTTCCCCACTTTCTCCTCTATAAATTTCAGTGTCTCTGGTTTTATGTGGAGTTCTTTGATCCACTTAGACTTGAGCTTTGTACAAAAAGATAAGAATGGAACAATTCTCATTCTTCTACATGATAACTGCCAGTTGTGCCAGCACCATTTGTTGAAAATGCTGTCTTTTTTCCACTGGATAGTGTTAGCTCCCTTGTCAAAGATCAAGTAACCATAGGGGTGTGGGGTCATTTCTAGGTCTTCAATCCTATTCCATTGGTCTACCTGACTGTTGTTATACCAGTACCATGCAGTTTTTATCATAATTGCTCTTTAGTGCAGCTTGAGGCCAGGCATGGTGATTCCTCCAGAGGTTCTTTTATTGTTGAGAATAGTTTTTGCTATCCTAGGTTTTTTGTTATTCCAGATGAATATGCAAATTTCCCTTTCTAACTCAGTGAAGAATTGAGTTGGAATTTTGATGGGGATTGCATTGAATCTGGAGATTGCTTTGGGTAAGGAATCCATTTTTAATATATAAATCCTGTCAATCCATGAACATGGGAGATCTTTCCATCTTCTGAGCTCTTCTTCAATTTCTTTCTTCAGAGACTTGAAGTTCTTGTCATACAGATCTTTCACTTCCTTAGTTAGAGTCACACCAAGGTATTTTATATTATTTGTGACTATTGTGAAGGGTGTTGTTTCCCTAATTTCTTTCTCATCCTGTTTATCCTTTGTGTAGAGAAAGGTCACTGATTTGTTCAAGTTACTTTTTTTTGGTGGTTTTTTGAGATAGGGTTTCTCTGTATAACCCTGGCTGTCCTGGAACTTACTTTGTAGACCAGGCTGGCCTCAAACTCAGAAATCTGCCTGCCTCTGCCTCCCAGGGCTGGGATTAAAGGCGTGTGCCACCACGCCCGGCTTGAGTTACTTTTATATCCATCTACTGCACTTATCAGGTTTAGGAGTTCTCTGGTGTAATTTTTAGGGTCATTTTTATATACTATCATATCATCTACAAACAGTGATATTTTCACTTCTTCCTTTCCAATTTATATCCCCTTGATCTCCTTTTGTTGTCGAATTGCTCTGTCTAGGACTTCAAGTACTATATTGAATATGTAGGGAATAAGTGGGCAGCCTTGTCTAGTCCCTGATTTTAGTGGGATTGCTTCCAGCTTCTCTCCATTTACTTTGATGTTGATGTCTCTAAATTATTAAGCATGATAGGTACTGCCTAATGATGTGATAACATAAGTACAATAAAGAGTACACTTCTCTATTCATTCAATCATTGTAATATCTAGCAGTAACAAAAACTTTTTACAATGGACACAAGCAGGTACCATAAGAAGTCGATTACAGATGTCCAAGTTCACAGAATTAATTGAGAAGCCTTCCAGCTGGTTTTGGAATGTATCACTGTTGGAACCTGGATCACACCCTTTTTGCTCCCAAGTGTCTCAACCCATAAGCAATTCCTGGAAAGACAAGGGTTGACTTAGACAAATTTCAGCTAACTGATCCTTGCAAACCATCCCAGACCATGTACTACTCTCCATCCCGGAAGAGCTTATGCTGTGACGTTAGAACTTTTCTAGTCTTCTCTCATTCCCTTATTACAGTTTTACACAGGTATTTCCCATAATAAATGCTTGCATGGTTAGGCTGGTTTTAATACCTGCTCCTTGGAACTCCTAGACTACTGTAATGAAATACTACAGTTGGAGAGAAGATCTGAATTGTACTGTGTTTGAGTGCCTGAGACTCTAGCAAATTCTACTAGCATGTAGAATGTGAAATGTCCCTATAGTCTTCTGTGTTCTGTGTGTGAAAACTTGGTCCCCATCTGATGGAAATATTCTATAAGGTTGTTGAATCATTATGAGATAGAGTCTAGAAGATAAAAGTAGGTTATAGGACTTTGGGCCTTGTGAGTATAGTTTGGCCATACTTCTGGCCCCAGCCTCTCTGAGATTTCTGACTGACAGCACAATGTAAGAAGCCCAATGTCAGCTGCTCAGTGGGTGGTGGCTTCTTGCAGGAACCTGCAGATAGACCACAGGTCAAAATACTCCACCTAGGTGGGCTAGCTGACTGTGATAAACAAGGTCTGACTTAGCCCACTCAAGGCTGGGGGAAGGGCATAGATACAGCTGGCCTTCAACTTATGATCCTCCTATCTCTGCTTCCTGAGTACTGGGTCACATGACTGAGAAAAGTAACTAATCCAGAAAATTGGTACTAGAGTAAGCTTTTGCCATGATAAACCTGACCATGTAATTCTTTGGTTTTCAGAACTGTTTTGTGGGATAAATATGGAAGAATGTTAAGTTCTAGAAGAACTCTGAAGTAGAATTAATGAATAATTCTGGTAGGAATGTGGAAGATCAGAAGGAGGTGCAGACTGTAAAAGATGGAATAATGAGGTTTCAGACAGGAACAAGGACTCTGTCAGAAATCAGACTAATGCTCATATATGTTGTACACTGTCAAGGAGTCTGGCAGTATTCTGCCTATGTCCTGAAAAATTAAAAAAATAAATGGGGCTGATTTTAATGGAGTGATTCATTGATAAATTTCAGGACAGTATACCATCATCGTGTAGCATGGTTGTTGCTAGCTGCTTTCAGTAAGATGATAATTCAAACAAAAATAGTATCAGAGATATTTGAAAAGGTGTCTGGGGCAAACAAAATAGCTGTAATAGTTGGAGGTTGGTGCCATTAAAGAGAAAAACAGGAACTTTGCATCAAGAAAAGAGAAAGATGTCACATGGGAGAAATTGTACCCAGGAGAATTCAAAACTATTAAGGTACAAATTCATTTGGAAAAACTTCCATTAAAAACAAAACAAAACAAAACTGTTCTTGAATGAAAAGAGGTCTCCAGTGCTTCCTACAGAGCAGGGAAGCTTGGGTAACATCTCTTCAGGTTCAGCCATAAAGATACACAGTGGCTACTGCATCTCTGGACAAGGAGCCAAGGGCATGTCTTGAGCTGAAAGCAGAAACTGGCATCACCGATGTCATTCTGGTCTTATAAGTACATAAAATCCAAAAGTTTCAGAGTCATGTATCAAGGTTCCAGAAAGATACTGGTGTCAGGAAATATGAGGCAGGGTCAAATTTTGGACAGGGAGGCCCTGAACCTGAGAAGCCGTTGTGAGAAGCTTTGAAAGTAAAACCTAGATTGAAATAAAGACTCCAGAACATTGGAGATGCCAGAAACATTGGATTTCAAAAAACAAAACAAAACAAACAAACAAACAAACAAACAAACAAAAAACCCCAAAAGACAAAAACAAAAACCCTGCAGGCACCAAGTAGAGCTTTCTCGAGAGCAGACACAAGAGGTCACATATGCTACAGGTGGCATAGCTGGAAGGTCAGAAATGCCCAAGCTTGTTTCATTACAAATGCTGTTATCCAAATGCCATAGTTTGGGGTGTTTACTCTCTTGAGTTGTTGGTATTTTCTCTACTTTTAGCCATCTTTTCTTTTCTTTTTTTTTTTTAAATTAATTTGTTTTTTTAAATCCATTTTCTATTTCCCGCCCCCCATCCACCCTCTGACTATTCCATATCCCACCCCTCCTCCCACGCCCTATCTTCACATGAATGTCCCCACGCCACACCCACCTGTGCTCTAACCTCCCTGGGGCCTCCAGTCTCTTGAGAGTTATTTAGGTGCATCATCTCTGAATGAATACAGTCCCAGAAGTAGTCATCTTTTCTAACTCTGCATTTTTTTTCCCTTTGGAATGGGAACATTTAATCTATGTCATTGTGTGGTACAAGTTTGTATCTTGACTTTTATTTTTTAACACGATTCATAGTTAAGAGATTACTTCAGTCTCCAAAGAGACTCTGAGTTTTGGACTTTTCAAGCAGTCTTAGACTTGATTTTAAAGTTGACCTGAATGGACTATGCATTCTAAGAATGTCTTGGGCCTTTGAAGGGTAGAGAGGAATGCTATTCTTTTTTTTTCTTTTTCTTTTTTTTTATTAGATATTTTCTTAATTTACATTTCAAATGTTATCCCGAAAGTTCCCCCCCTCCCCCTGCCCTGTTCCCCTGCCCACCCACTCCCACTTCTTGGTCCTGGCATTCCCCTGTATTGGGGTATATAAAGATTACAATACCAAGGGGCCTCTCCACCCAATGATGGCCGACTAGGCCATCTTCTGCTACATGTAGAGCTAGAGACACATGTTCTAGGGGTTCTGGTTAGTTCATATTGTTGTTCCTCTTCTAGGGTTGCTATTCTTTAAATGTGGGACATATCTGTGAAATCATGTATTTGGGGGTCATTGTCCCAAGCTGAGAGAACCATTTGTTGGAGATTATGAAATCTTAGATGGCATGGTCTAATTGAAGGATATGGGTCAAGGATGGTGGGTTTTGGGGATTATAGCTCAGCTCCACATCCAGCAAAACTCTGACCCAGCTTACTGAAGGATGCCACAATGTAACATAATGTTGCTACAAGCCCCAACTGCTATGGAATTGCCTGCTTCCATGCCTATGCCAACCTGATGGATAATCTCCCATCAAACCATAAGGCCAGAATAAATAATTCCTCTTTTAAATTACTTTAGTCATGTATTTTTGTACAGCAAGGACAAAAGTAGCTAGTATATCACACACATCAGAATGTCAGTATTTCTTACATCCTGAGTCAGAGAGAATCAGAATGAGAGCTTAGCAATATAATGACTCCATTCCCCAGCGTCAACTTAAGTTTTTTTTTTCTTTCTTTTTATTTTTATTGAATTCAGTGTTTTGAGGAAATCTCAAACAGTAGAGTTAGTGCAAAAAAATATGAATAGCAGGTCAGAAGTGGAGAGAAATAATTGTGATGATTCAACTCTTTATCCAGGTGTATGCCAAAAGATTGGGAAGCAGAGTTACACCACCCTCCAACCCCCACCCCTGGGAAATGGTATGTTGAAGGTGGAATCCATTCTGAGAGAAGTTATAGGAAGAAATAAAAGCAGAACTCTCCCTGACATTAGATGTCCTGGTAGCATTTAGGAAGAGATGGTAAGAAAGCAATAGTCCTACAGACTTATTCACCCAGCCACACACTAGCAATAACAGATTTCACCATAAACTCTTCCTACCAGAGAGAGAAGATGCTTACCGTCATTCTTAATGATTTCAATTACCTCTAGAGTATTGGTGATTCTAAAGAGCAAGATGGTCAAGGATTAAGAGTATTAAAATGATAAAAACTAATCAATGAAAATTCCAAAAATGTAGGCAATTCAACTCAAAAAATTCTGACAAAATTTAAAATTAGCCAAGAAAAAAATCTAAATATATCTGTACATAGCTGTGTCCCAAAAAATGTCCTAAATAAGACACAAAATTATGTTTAAAATATCAGCCACTAACCTCTTAGGAACAGAGATTCTGCCCAACACATACTTTAATATAACACATTTAAGAAAGAATAATGATAATATTAACAAATTGCTTAATTTCCTAAGATATTAAAATACTTTTTATAAGTCAAAAATTGGCTTAGGAAAGAAATTAGAAATGCAATGAAAATCTATTTTAAAGTAATAACAAACAGAGCTGTGAATATCAAAATGTAATGGGATGTGGCCAAAATAGTGTTTAGAAGAAAATGTACTCATTTAAAGGTCTTTAATAAGAAAGAAAAAAGAACCATTAATGAGAAAAGCTAATATACTATAAATTCAGGAAGAGAACAAAATATTATTCTGAGACAAAACTAAAAATAATATGCAAGTGTAAAATGATAACCTAGAAAATAAATGGCATAATCATATATAAAACTAAGAGCTGATTATATAAGCAAAGAAAATTCATAAATCTATGACAATATTACAAGCTAATTTATAGAGGTACATGTTGTATGGTAAACAAATTTGTTTTCTTCTATTAAAAATATCAATATACACTGTACATACACACACACACTTGCACACACATTTTAGGTTAAAATCCTAATATTCTCAGACTTAATCTCCTTTGCTACTCTCTCTGTTCTCTCCCTTTGAGTTGAAGACACTTATGATCTGGTCTTACTTGTGATCCTTTGGATTTAAAGATAATATACATAAATTCAGATATCTAAGTTGTTTATCTTCAGCCTTGACAATTCTTGAGCTCTATAACCTATTAAGCTAAAGAAACTTTATTTAGAAACACATACACATAAATATAAACAATTTATCATAGATGGTTTGTGTACATTGTCTCATTTATCTGGAAATGACAACTCATCCTTTTAAATAACTAGTATATAAAATAATGGGTTTCTAAAGAGTACACATGGTGGGATTCATGGCTCCAGCTGCATATGTAGCAGAGGATGGCCTAGTCAGTCATCAGTGGGAGGAGAGGCCCTTGGTCCTATGAAGATTCTATGCCCCAATATAGGGGAATGCCAGGGCCAGGAAGCAAGAGTGGGTGGCTTGAGCAGGGGGAGGGGGAAGAAGATGGAGGTTTTCAGAGAGGAAACCAGGAAAGGGGATAACTTTGAAATGTAAATAAAGAAAATATCTAATAAAAAATGTGTTTCATCAAAGCCATTATCCCTAAACACAAAAATATATGAGAATCACTAAATGAACTCAGCATTACAGGTGTGTGTTCATGTTCATATGCACAGGTGTGAGCCGTGTGTGTGTGTGTGTGTGTGTGTGTGTGTGTGTGTTCTGGAGGAGTTGTAAGGGGAAAAAGAGCAGTGTAAATTGTGTAAATATAGTATTCATATATGAAATCATAAAATATTTTAATTAAAAGGGTAATCAGATTCACTACTATATTAACACATGTATATAATGATATTTTGCTCATTACCTTCCCACTTCGTGGTTTTGGTTTTGTTTGCTTCTTTAGATTATCACTGGACATTTATACTTCAATGTATAGTAAGGAGTCTCAAATTTATATCTCTAAAAGCTAAGCTCTTTACTAAAAACCAAACTCACAGCTCATTCTTCTTTTCTTGATAAAATGGTGTTACTATCTTCCCAGTCATCAAACACTAGCAGTGTCATATATGGCCATCTCCTAGTCTCATTTTACATGGGGCCCACCAACTAGCATTAATACTTTGATGATTGTATGTGTATTTATAGGTATGTCTATATGTCTATTAAATTTATTTTCTACCTGTCTCTCCATTGTCTATTTTCATAGCTCACTGCTATTTATCTATCTTTCCAATCCATTCAAGTTCTGCTTTCTTACTTTAACCCAGATCTTCATTAATTCTTAGTTGGATCTTATGTTGATTCTAGCAGCCTCTCAAGTAGTCTTTCTGCTTCCATTTGAGGCCATCCTCATACAAGTCAAGACGGTCCTGTATACATAGTCCAGTGACTTCTCACTACATAGGAAAGTCCATGAAGTCTTCCCACAAATGGTCTCACACTAATTCCTACACTCCTGCCAAATCACCTCATTAAAGCATACATCTTATGACCACCTCTCTCTATCTTTATGTCTTCCACATTTCTTTCTCCAGTTTTCTTCACAATCGCTATCACTCCCTGAAATGAGTTGTTTGTCACCTACCTACCTCTCGTGAAGTCATGCTAGACAACTACATGTGCTCTTTCTCTGCCCTATCCCACTAGAACTTTTTATGTATTCAAAATTATATAATCCAGAAGGCAGAGTTCTTTGTCTGAAACTGAGGAAAAACCCCCATCCATTTAGTTCAGAGGGTACAAAAGAAAAAAAATAAAAAGAAAAAGAAAAACCTCATACATTTACATTGAGATCAAAGATAAATACAGTAAGTGAGAGGATTTCAGTAAATGTTAGAGATTATTGTTTTATATAGAATTGAGAATCATTAAGAACTGATATTATGGTGCTAATGAATGTCTATTAGAATGAAGACAGGCCTGAAATGGCACCTACTATCTACCAATAAATATGAGAATGGGCACAGTAGACCTAGAATGCATGCTTTATTTCTCAGAGTGAATTCAACATATGCATGGGGCACTTTATCTTTAATTTACCTGTCCTCAAAAATGGTGAATCAGAGGACTGAAGCCCTCATGTGACTTCTCCATGCTCCAGTACTAGGTGTGAGGAAGTGTTGGGATAATGTTGAAAGTTCCCTGTGACAATGTGTGGGTCTTTGGGTTTCATTAGGGCAAGAGTAGCATTTCTCAATGGGATTGAAGTTAATTGCCTGGCTTAGGTGACTGCCCTGCATCTTCACATACCCACAGATGGACAGCTTCTAGGTTACTTTTTGAGGGTTGACAAATGTGGTTTCAACACATTTCAAAAGTGCTTAGGCCTTCTAAGTTCAAGTGACCCAGAATCTTTTAAACATACTCAGCACTTTCAAAAACACTCTTACGTTTTAGCATAGCCTTGGCATCTAAACTCAGGCTGCTGCACTAAAATCAAACTGCATCCACCGGTTCTATATTTATGAACCTCAGGCTTTAGAAATTGAGAGGACAATCTGGAAAGCAAAGAACATCTCATTTAAAAATAGGATTTGCTAGGGGAGATTTCAAGTCTCCTAAAGACAATTATCTGTAAGTAAGTCAGCAACACAAATGTAACTAGAGTAGATTTTTAGACAGTCTAAATATTTACATATCATCTACCAATAAAAATGGGCAAGCATTATCTTGCTCAGTAAAAGTAAAGACATTAGATACTGCACTGAGAACCTGGTATTAGAAACAATGATTTTGAGATCAAGTCAGCTCCTCTATTTAGACTGTAACTCCTGAGAACCCATTCTATTTTCTGCATAATCCTCCTGCAGCTCTGGAACCAAATGCTTTCTTGCTATGCCTGGGGAATGCTGAAGAAGAGAACTGTTATTCTTAACAGATATAGATATTGAACTTCTTGAAAACTGGACTCTACTCATGGGTCAATGACTACAACAGAGTATGTGCTAGCCATTGATGGGCTTGGATATGTGAATTAATTACTTTTCTGTTGCAGGGACAAAACTCCATAACCAAGGCAACTTAAAGAAGAAGGTGTATATTGGACTTAAGGGGATAAGACTTCATTGTGGCAGGGACAGTAGCAAAGGCATGACAGCAGAATGAGAAATCTGAAACCTTACATTCTTCACTACAAGCACAAAACAGAAAAAAAAAAACAAACCAGAAAGTGGGGCAAGTTTGTAAGCATTTAAAACCTCCACCCAGTAATATACTTTCCCCACCAATGCTTCACAGCCTCCCCCAAACAGTGCCACTACCTGGGGATGTCCAACTATCTGAGCCTATGTGGGACATTTTTCATTCAACCCATCACCATATTACTCTACCTGAATGAACCACACTGTACAGAGAAACAAAATAACTGTGGCTGACTTAGGGCCCACCCCAGTAAAAGGTATATAATTAATCACATATAGGTTGCTTATGTGTATTATAATGATATCTGGTTGGAATGGATATCAGAGTTTGAGGCAGTTATTGTTGGATCCTATAGTTCAGATGATTTTTCCTAGTATGCTTTTGAGACTTTTAAGTTTGTGATAAAATTTTTTATCATAGGTAGTACATATAAAAATTACAACTGAGTAGGTTATACATAAATGGAAGAGAATGATAGAACTAATTAAGAAATCCTAGGTACATTTATATGTTATTATAATTGGAAAGATAAGTGAAAATGCATGACTTTCTAAAAATAAAAACAAACCACCTCACAGTATCCACTGCACAATGATGAAATAAAGAACACCAAGAACTGCAGGAGAAAATAGATAAATTATCAAGGAATCAAACTGCCTTCCTGTATCCATCCTACTTACTAGAATTCAACATTTAAAATGTTTATAATGTGTGGTGCATAATATTATTTGTATTTATGTGTATATGTGTGAGAGTATGGGTGCCATGGTGTGCATTTGATCAGAGAGTAAATCTTTGGAGTCTTTCTCTCCTTCCACTATATGGGTCTTAGGGATTAAACCCAGATCACCAGGCTTGTAGACAAGCACAGTGACCTGCTGAGCCATCTCCTCAGCTCAGCTTTTTGGGTTAGAGTTCCAAAAAGCAAACATCCTTTTTGTTAAAAAGCATTGCTTTATCTCTGTAAGCGACTCCATTGTCAAGTTATTGTTTATGATCATCAAAGACCTTCTCAATGTCTCTTTTTGTTTGCAGAATTTCTATTCTCTCATCCCCTGTTGTCTGAGGAAAAAACAGACCCTCTTCTCCCAAACTCTCCCAGAGTGTGGCACACTCCCACCCAAGCTTTTTTCTCAGGAGCATCTAAACCAATGTTCAATTGCACAGTGAAAATGAAATGAGAAATATTTAGTATAGATATCATCATATGTGTTTTAGGACTTCTATGACTGTTCCCCAGCAACCCAGAAGAGAATCATGATGTCTGGGTGATGCTTTGTCTATAAAACAATGAGTTCCTAGCCCATTCTCTGCATAGACTAGAACTTCTATCTCTGTCTTTCCCAGATACTGTAAGCTTCCAAACACCACTAAGTAAGTTTTCATCCTAAGCAAAGTTTCTAAATTATATTCTGTTCTTTGCAGTAAAACTCAAGCCAATGCATTATCTAGTTCATTCCGTAGAAAAATTTTAATAATCTTGAAAGTTGAAAATATTTTTTTCATTAAGTCCTAAGTCTTGACAATTCTGAGGCATGTGCAAAGAATAATACAGAGAAATCAATACATCCTTTACTTTGTTTCCCCAAATGGTATCATTTTGCAAGGTGAGAGTACAATTTCACAGATAGGACAAATGTCCTATCAAATAAATAAAATTGCTCTTCCACCACAAGGATCTCCCAACTTGTCTCGTTGTACATAAATTTACTTGCATAGTACCTGAAACACTTCCTCATCGTCCAGTGCCATTAATTTGTTATCCAATTCTATAATTGTACAAATGAAGCATATTATGTAAATTTCATGGTATAGCACACCACTTTTGAGACTGGCTTTTGTCTCACTTAGGTGATTCCCTGGACATTAACCCAATCTGTATGCATTGAGTTAACTGCTTCCTGTGGTTTAATAATACACCATGGTATAGATCCTCATAATGTCTTTAAGTGTTACTCACTGAAGAAATATGAGCTGTTTCCTGATTGTCTCTTTGAATAAAGCTAATACAAACATTTATGTGGAGAGTTTACATGAATACAAGTTTGATATTTCTCTAAACTATATCATTTGATTCCTTATAATGATGATGAATGATTGATTTCATTCTTTCAAGCTTATATTTCTTATCATTGTAAGGCATTTAGGTGAGCATATAGTGATACCGCATTGTACTTAGTGCTTGGCTTTTTGTAAAAATTGAGACAGGGACTTTCTGTGTAGCCCAGAGAAGATCTTGAACGCTAGATACTCCCTCTTCAGCTGCACAAGTGCTGCAGTTACAAACATGCCATACCACATTAAGCTTCCTTGGCGTTTTCATTTTTATTCCCTTACCAGGTAACAGCATACTTTTGGGAAAATGCGTGGAGATTTATCTACTGTGCATGGACAGCCAATCAGGACCACATTTGAAGAAAAGTCACTCTTATTTTCATTTTTGTATTTTTTGAGACAGGATCTCTCTGTGCAGCTTTTGTCCTTTATAAGTTGCTTTGATCTGAATTCTATATGTTGTTAACATAACTGTGTCAATTTTCCATTTATTAATATTTGTATTATATCTTTCCCCAGCTTTTCATTTTAGCCTTCCTATACCATTGAATTTGAAGTGAATTTCTATGTCATATTAATGAGTGAGATTTACTATCTACTCTATGAATCTCTATCTTAGCCTATTACAGTATTTATTTAAAATGTAATTAGTATATTAAAATGCAATTTTTATTTTTGGTTGTGTGTTTGCCTTCTCATTTTTCATGCCTTCTATAAGTTTCTTGAGCATGATTCAAATACTATTTTATCTATTTTTGTTCATTTAGAATTTTATTTTAAATTTTTAAAGATTCTATTTATTTATTTATTTATTTATTTATTTATTTATTTATTTATTTATTTCATGGAGATGAGTACACTATAGCTGTACTGATGGTTGTGAGCCATCATGCATGCAGTTGCTGGGAATTTGAATTCAGGACCTCTGCGTGCTCTGGTTGGCCCTGCTTGCTCCAGTCAACCCTGCTTGCTTGCTCCATTCAGCCACACTCGCTCTGGTCGGTCTGTGCTCTCAGGCCAAAAGATGTATTTCCTTTATTATTATTATTATTATTATTATTATTATTATTATTATTATTATTATTATTACTTCGGTTTTTTTTGAGACAGGGTTTCTCTGTTTAGCCCTGGCTGTCCTGGAACTCACTCTGTAGACCAGTCTGGCCTCGAACTCAGAAATCTGCCTGCCTCTGCCTACCAAGTGCTGGGATTAAAGGCATGCGTCACCACACCCGGCGATTTATTTATTTCTATATCTAAATACACTGTAGCTGTCTTCAGATGCATCAGAAGAGGACATCAGTTCTCATTATGGCTGGTTGTGAGTCACCATGTGATTGCTGGGATTTGAGCTCAAGACCTTCAGAAGAGCAGTCAGTGCTCTTAACTGCTGAGCAATCTCTCCAGCCCTTATTTGAATATATTATTTGAATTTTCTATACTTGGACTTTTAGTTTAGATCTTATTTTTCTTTGATGATTCATCTATTATTATACTACATATAAACAACTAATCATAACCACTCTATTATCTTCCTTATTTTTTATTTATTTGCTTGTTTGTTATTGTGTGTGTGTCTGTGTGTGTCTGTGTGTATGTGTGTGTGTCTTCATGTGCTATACTATATGTGCTATGGTGCATATGTAGATCTCAGAGGACAGTTTCTCGGAGTTGGTGTGCTTCTTCCATCATATAGTTCTTAGGGATCAAAGTCAGGTCATCAGGCTTCACAACAAGCCTCTCTCCCTGATGAGACAGTTTCACAAGTTCTACCTTCTTTATTAACAAAATAATAATCTTTAAATATTCTCTGTATGAATATATAATTCAATTAGACATCATATTTTTAATTAGTCTTAAATACCACACCAAAACTCACAATTATAGATTGTCCCATTGTATTTATTAATATTTCTGCACAATGTGTTTGCTCATCTCAATGTTCCAATGCTTCTTATTTCATGTTGGGAGAATTTTCCTTACCAGTATTTTAGGCTTTCTTTATTGTCAATACATTCTCTTCATCTGAGATGTCTTGGCTTACCATTTATTCCCAACATTTTTTACAGTATATAGAATTATGGGTTTTGGCCCTTGAAAAATAATCTCCCTGTCTTGCATTATTTCTTATGAGAAATCCACCATAATTTGAATATTCACTCTGCTTTTTCTCCACATGGATTTTCTCCTGAATTTGAGATATTTTATTGTTTTCAAATATTCTTGTTTTCAGGAGTTAAGCTGTGATATGGATAGATTATTCATTTGCTTATTTATTTTACGTGACTGACTGCTTTGCCTGCATGCATTCTGGAGACCATTTGCATGCCTGACACTCATGGAGGTCAGAAGGGGGTGACAGATAAGTGAGAGCTGCCATGTGGATGATAGAAACTGAACTCAGATTCTCTGGAAGGACAATGAGTGTTCTTAACCACTGAGCCATCCTCTCAGCCCTCTGTGATATGTTTTCCTGTATATATGTATATATATATATATATATATATATATATATATATATATATATATATATATATATATCTGGGATTATTTTAAGCTTCATCAACATGTAGGTATACATCTCTTTCAAAATTATGGGAGTTTTCAGCTAGCATTTATTTGATGTTCTACTCTTCTCTCTTCAATCTATTTCTTCCCCATTCAGATTGTGTTGTTTCTTTGTAACAGTAGTAGTTGTAGGTAGAAGCTAAGATTTAACAATCCGTTTGGGGTTCTTCACTATGGATAGATGTTAGAAGGGCACTTCAGATACTTCCTCATATGGGAGTATTAGTGGTGACTCTTTCATGCTCCCTATCTAGTCTCTAGTGAAGGTGTGTCTGGAAAGGGAGTTTGCCCTTTCTACTAGATAATTTTAGTAAATGTCCTGACCCTCCACTGTCTTCCTCTCACAGGAAAGGGTCTCTTTGCCTTATAACAATGGCAAACCCTACTTGAATTTTCTGATTCCATCAATATGTATGCATGTCAGGCAATACTTTGAATGCCTTATTGTACCCTTTCAAAGGAAGTGCAGGTTCTTCACTTACCTTGGCTGGGAAGGCTGGCTGTGATTTTCAGTGTGTGTAGCTATTACTGTAAGATGTGTTTGTTTCTTTGTTTTGTCTTGCTAGGCTTTTCCTTTTTCTGGCTCTTTTATTAAGAGAGTAGATATCTTTTTAAAGAGCTTTTCTTGTCTGTATACATTGTGGTAATGGATGTCTAAATAATAGTTGAAACACTTGTATAAGTTATAGAAAACAGAAGAAAACCCAGAGAAATCACTATATTGGACTCCTATAATCCACTGTCACTGGCTTCTTCTATCTATCTTAATGTCTTCTGATTACTTTATGTGCAGTTTAGAGGCATTTTAGTAGTACATGTGATTTTATAAAAATAAAATTACTGTCCATTTTTCTTTTAATAAAAATTCTCACAAAGTTCAAATGTTGCCTCTGTCATTACAACTTATAAATAAATGTGATATCAGTTGATCAACAACTCAAATTTCCTGTCATTCTCTTCACTGTCCTTTTCTGTTTTACATAGGTAATTATTGTTATCATGAGAGGTATTTGCAAGGAATGTCACTGCTGCTATAAGATATCATGTTTATTTCAATTATGCTGTGTCCAGATTAAAAAAAACCTCATCATTAAGAATCTGGGGAGTTATGTATAAAAGAAACATGAGGTTTATGCTTAGCTTTAAGCAATTCCTAATGATCTAGGGTATGATACAGTTATGTCCACACCCAAAGACTTACAAGTGAATGAGCCATGTAATTTCACAAATTCTCTGTGCTTGTTATTTGCCTGTCTGCATGTTAATTTCTAACCCTTTCTGTTATAGTATGTATTACAAGGCAATATGTTTCAATTTTTAGTTGAATTTCTGTTAGTTTTTTTAAAAATTACCTGAAACCATAAACTTACAAAACAAGAAAAGAAAAAGAGTGTTTTCCTCTTTGCCTTCTGAACAAGATGTAGAACTCTCAGCTCCTCCAGTACTATGGCTTTCTGGATACAGGCATATTTAATGCCACAATAATAATAAATGGAACCTCAGAATCAAAAAGCCAGTCTTAATTAAATATTGTCTTATATAAGAGTAGCCTTGCACTGTGCCCAGCAGGGGGCAGATCAGGTGCTCCAGCCACTCTCTCACCCACACCAAGAGACAGCTTGACTCCCAGGATGTCCATCACAACCAAGCACATAGGTGAGACACATCCTCCCCATATTAATATACCTGGTTCTATCAGACCTTCAAAGAAGACCTAATTCCAACCCTCCTCAAACTATTCCACAAAATAGAAACAGAAGATACTCTACCCAATTCATTCTATGAAGCGACAATTACTCTGATACCTAAACCACACAAAGATCCAACAAAGAAAGAGAACGTCAGGACAATTTCCCATATGAATATCGATACTCAATAAAATCCTCACAAACTGAATCCAATAACACATCAAAATGATCATCCACCATGACCAAGTAGGCTTCACCCCAGGGATACAGGGATGGTTTAATATACGGAAATCCATCAACGTAATCCACTATATAAACAATCTCAAAGACAAAAATTACGTGGTCATCTCATTAGATGCTGAGAAAGAATTTGATAAAATCCAACACCCCTTCATGGAAAGATCAGGAATTCAAGGCCCATACCTAAACATAATAAAAGCAATCTATAGCAAACCAGCAGCCAACAAAAAACTAAATGGAGAGAAACTCAAAACAATCCCACTAAAATCAAGGACTAGACAAGGCTGCCCACTTTCTCCGTACCTATTCAATATAGTACTTGAAATCCTAGACAGAGCAATTCGAAAACAAAAGGAGATTAAGGGGATACAAATTGGAAAGAAATAAGTCAAAATATCACTATTTGCAGATAATATGATAGTATATATACGTGACCCTAAAAATTCCACCAGAGAACTCCTAAGCCTGATAAACAGCTTCAGTGCAGTAGCTGGATATAAAATTAACTCAAACAAATCAGTGGACTTTCTCTACAAAAAGGATAAACAGGATTAGAAAGAAATTAGGGAAAGAACACCATCCATAATAGTCACAAATAATATAAAATACCTTCGTTTAACTTTAACTAAGGAAGTGAAAGATCTGTATGACAAGAACTTTAAGTCTCTGAAGAAAGAAATTGAAGATCTCAGAAGATGGAAAAATCTCCCATGCTTATGGATCGGCAGGATTAATATAGTCAAAATGGCTATCCTGCCAAAAGCAATCTCCGGATTCAATGCAATACCCATCAAAATTCCAACTCAATTCTTCACTGAGTTAGAAAGGGCAATTTGCAAATTCATCTGGAATAACAAAAAACCTAGGATAGCAAAAACTATTCTCAACAATAAAAGAACCTCTGGTGGAATCACCGTGCCTGACCTCAAGCTGTACTACAGAGCAATTGTGATAAAAACTGCATGGTACTGGTACAGTGACAGACAGGTAGAGCAATGGAATAGAATTGAAGACCTAGAAATGAACCCACACACCTATGGTCACTTGATCTTTGACAAGAGAGCTAAAGCCATACAGTAGAAAAAAAGACAGTATTTTTAACAAATAGTGCTGGCATAACTGGCGGTTTTCATGTAGAAGAATGAATATTGATCCATTCTTATCTACTTATAAAAAGCTCAAGTCTAAGTGGATCAAAGAACTCCACATAAAACCAGAGACACTTGTAGGAGTCCACTGCCTGCAGTTGCTCTACATTACAAACCGGGTTCTCTGGAAAATGGTTTCTGGGGCTGAAAGGATAAACTAGGGGAGCGGGGAAAAGAAGACCGCTAAGTCAACATGGCTGATCATAGCGAATACTTTATTGAAGGGTTATCTCTCAGGAAAAAGGGGGAAGGCCCCGCCCCACAGTCGGTTCTGCTCAGGTGCCTGGAGTTTGGTGGGAAGCCTGAAGCATTGTGGGTTGTTCCAGGTGCAGGCAGGTGAACCTGGTGGAGCCAGGGTCCAGGAAGATACCTCCCAGACAACAGCTCACCAGAGTAGTGCTAATTACCAAGACAATGGATGCCTCAACACATGGAGCTCTCCATAGCTGGTCAGAGTATCAGGCTTCCGCAGGCTGGAGGAGGGATACCACAGACACTGAAATTTATAGAGGAGAAAGTGGGGAAATCCCTGGAAGATATGGGTACAGGGGAAAAGTTCTTAAAGAGAACAGCAATGGCTTGTGCAGTAAGATCAAGAATCGACAAATGGACCTCATAAAATTGCAAAGTTTCTATAGGGCAAAAGATACTGTCAATAAGTCAAAAAGGCCACCAACAGATTGAAAAAGAATTTTTACCAGTCCTAAATCAGATAGGGGACTAATATCCAATATCTACAAAGAGCTCAAGAAGCTGGAATCCAGAAATTCAAATAACCCCATTAAAAAATGGGGTACAGAGCTAAACAAAGAATTCTCGACTGAGGAATACCGAAGGGCTGAGAAGCACTTGAAAAAATGTTCAACATCCTTAATCATCTGGGAAATGCAAATCAAAACAACCCTGGGATTCCACCTCACACCAGTCACAATGGCTAAGATCAAAAATTCAGGTGACAACAGATGCTGGCGAGGATGTGTAGAAAGAGGAACACTCTTCCATTGCTGCTGGAATTTCAAGCTTGTACAACCACTCTGGAAATCAGTTTGGCGGTTCCTCAGAAAACTGGACATAGTACTACTGCTAAATCCAGCAGTACCTCTCCTGGACATATACCCAGAAGATGTTCCAACTGGTAATAAGGACACATACTCCACTATGTTCATAGCAGCCTTATTTATAATAGCCAGAAGCTGGAAAGAACCCAGATGTCCCTCAACAGAGGAATGGATACAGAAAATGGGGTACATTTACACTATGGAAACAATAAATTTCAGCTATTAAAAACAATGAATTTATGAAATTCTTGGGTAAATGAACGTATCTGGAGGATATCATCCTGTGTGAGGTAACCCAACAACAAAAGAAGTCACTTGATATGCACTCACTGATAAGTGGATATTAGCCCAGAAACTTAGAATACCCAAGATACAACTCCCAAAAGACCAGAAAATCAAGAAGGAAGACCAACGGTGGACCCTTCATTTCTCCCTAGAATAAGGAATAAAATATCCATGGAAGGAGTTGCAGAGACAACGTTTAGAGCTAAGACGAAAAGATGGACCATCCAGAGACTGCCCCATCCAGGGGTTCATACCATAATCAGCCACCAAACTCAGACACAACTGCATAAGCCAGCATGATTTTGCTGAAAAAGGACCCTGATATAGCTGTCTCCTGTGAGGCTTTTTCAGTGCCTGGCAAATACAGAAGTGGATGCTCACAGTCATCTATAGGATGGAACAGTGGGTCCCCAATGTAGGAGCTAGAGAAAGTACCCAAGAGCTGAAGGGGTCTGCAACCCTATAGGTGGAACAACAATATGAACTAATCAGTACCCCCAGAGCTTGTGTCTCTAGCTGCATATATAGCAGAAGATGGCCTAGTCAGCCATCATTGGGAAGAGAGGCTGTGTTATCTAGCAAACTTTATATGCCCCAGTAAAGGGGCATGCCCAGGCCAAGAAGCGGGAGTGGGTGGGTAGGGGAGCAGGGCGGGGAGGGTATAGGGGACTTTTGGGATAGCATTTGGAATGTAAATGAAGAAAATATCTAAATAAAATAAAATGAAATGAAAAAAAGAAGATATGTTTATACTCACTGGAGAGAGATTCAGAAAATGTAGTATATAAACTACAAACTAAAATTACCAATTACTTCACAATGAACTGTATAGATTAACATTTTAATGTATATTAATCTGAGTCTCATTTCTTTATGTGAGAAACCTTACAAATCTTGATATTATGTTTCATACCACCTGATGCATTGGCTGTCTCTACCTAAAGAATTTCACAATTCTCCCATGTCTGACATGCATCTCCATATACCACATTAGTAGCTGCATAATATCTTACACGAGCATGCATTCTAATTTACTGAGCCAGCCCCAAATTTGAGCTCTCATGTACTTTGTAGTTGTCCTCTATCATAACAGCACTTCCACAAATATCAGTGCACGTTCATTTTTAATCTCTTCTTAATTACTTCCTTACATGCATTTATAAAATTGAGATGGATCAGAGCTCTCCTAAATATGTATACCTTGTTTTTCAGTTTGCAAACTGCATTTTGCTGAGTCTGTACACCATTTCCACTCGCAGTTCCATACCCTGTAATGGAGGTTGGCAACGGCTACTTATTGCTAAACTCTTGATTTTGACTTTTCTGGCAAATGACGACAGTACACTTGAAAAGGAAACAACCATCCAAGATATGAGATGCCCTTTGCAGAAAAGAATTAAGAGAGAATACAAAAGTTTTCTAGCCCATGGGACAGTATATGAGGTACCATTAAAAAATGGTTTCTGCCCATCCCCAGGTAAGAGAAAACTAGTTATCTTGTTCAACTCACTTTAGAAGTTGATTCCCAATCTGGTACTGCTGAAATAAGTGTAAGTAAAATAATGATCTAGAAAGTTTGCACACATTTAAGCATTTTAGTATACACTGCTAAAGCAGAATTCAAGAAATCTGGGCTGATGAATACTCCCACCTGTAATGTGTAAATGAGAGTCCCGTTCTCTGTTAATCCTAGGTAACCCTGGGTATTATTGTTCTTTTTAAATCTCTGCCAATTCGGTAGTTGATAAATGGTTTGTCTTTGTTTTAATTTGTACCTCCAGACTCATTTTTCTGGATCATGTCCCTGTGCACTTCCAATTCCTTGGCATAACCCTCTTTCTGATTGGAATTTCTGCAACGTCTTCTGTGTTAGAAACAGAGTCCTGGGGATAAACCTGTTGGTTTGGCCGCTCTGCTACAATTGTTCTGATTTCCATCCAAGGCAGTGGGGCTTCTATTTCAATAAAAATGCATCTGGGGCTTCAAAAAACAACAACAAAAAAAGAAAGTTAATTTATGTAATGCTTATATATAATTCTCTTACTTTTTTCTTGTGATGAAATAAAGGCATGAAATTCATTGTCCTTGGTCTTGTGTTTAATGAGACTGGTTTAATTACGGGGCTAGATCCCACAGGGTGCTGCCAGAATTGATTTTATTCTTTCATGCAACTGTTCCTGCAGAACCTGCTCTGTCAGCTAGTTCATCTCTCTGGCTGAAATGTCAGGCCAGTCCAGTAGCTTTCCCAGATACTCCAGGCAATTGGTCTCCTCCAGTCTTTCACAAGCAATAAAAATAGGCATTTAAAACTACTATCCAAACTCTAGATTGTTATCTCCTTCAAAGTTGCTTTTCTTCTGTTCATACCCATCTAAGGTGTGGAGACCATAGTGAGAAATGCAAGTCATAACCAACATTTCCTTTATCAATCTACTTTCTAAGTTGGATCAGTTGCTTTGGTTCCTGATAGAACAGGTTTTATATTTAACTGATGCAAGAGGTCTCTGAAAGACAGTAAATGTCCACAAGTTCTCTACATCCTAGGGGATACTTTTGTTAGTTATTTGGAGTTACTTTCCTTAGGAATCTATAGCTAAAGACTTCTGATTGGATCTTGTTTTACTGGATTACTGTTAATTATTCTACCTTAATGTTTTATTTAAGGTTGTATACCCAGACCTTTCCTGCCTTGTCCTTCCTCTGTTGGGAAACTCTCAAGTCATATATATCTGAATGGTGTGCATAGCCATGGCTTTCCCATAGAACCTACAGAGCTCAAAAAGTACAAAAAAGGTGTATCTATGAAAGTGTAACTTATATCTAACATGGTACTTGTGAAGTTATATTTCAGGTAGGCACCCAGCACCATCTAGGCCCTTATGGTTTTCAAGTACAAATCATGTGTTCCTTGCCATGGCAAGCTCTCTGAATCTTCTCATTTGGCGGACAGTGAATGAGGGTGGTTTGTGGTGGGGAAAGCGGAAAACCACAGTATCCTCGAATTCTTTATTCAGAAGTCCACAGTTGCTGATCTCTAACTTTCAGTGATTCTTATTGTGCATCCCATAGAGAAACAAGGCAAATCAAGATTGGACAGGCAAGGTTCATACTCTTTCATGCTCTTCTGTGAAGGTGGTCTTGGTTTGCCCTTGAAGACTCTGACACACAATGAACAAGCACATGTGAGTGAAAGTGTCTATCATTTATTGTTTGTCTATAACATGCCAAAAAATGAACAAAACATTACATTTCTCCAGACCTGTGTTAATCATATTAAAGAAGACATGATTATTGTTGAACAGATGAAGAAATTAAAAGTAGAGAAATGAAGAGAGTTTCCCAGGCTGTCTGCACTTAAAATTTCTGCTCATTGCATTAAATCCACTGAATATGTTTATAGGTTATAAATGTATATGCACACTCATATATATTTATATATGCTCATTAATGAAGAATTGTAGAACCAAAACTAACACAGAAGTCTAGAAAAGGTTAGATCATGGGGAAAATTTGATCATAAGAGATGTCCCTAGTTTAATCTGCTGTAGAGAAGAGGAGTGGGGTGGGGGTGGGGGAAGAATACCAAAACAATCTCAAAACAATTCCAGGGAGAAAAACTGAAAAATGAGATAAGGAGTTAGAAAGTCATAAACCAAGAGGCTCCTATTCTCTCTCTCTCTCTCTCTCTCTCTCTCTCTCTCTCTCTCTCTCTCTCTCTCTCTCCGTCCCCCTCTCCCTCTCCTTCTCCCCCAAGTCCTCCGTGTATGTGTGCATGTGTGCGTGTGCGTGTGCGTGTGTGTGTGTGTGTGTGTGTGTGTGTGTGTGTGTGTGTGTTTAGAGGGACCTAATGAACTGGGAGTGAATGTGGTGTATCATATCTTTAATCTCAACACCAGGGGTGATAATAAGTTTAAGGCTAGATTGGCAACATACCTAAGACCTTTTCTCAAAAATAAAACACCTCTTCCTATCACTCTCCTCCCAAGTGTAGAGAGATTTAAAAAAAAGGTGGAGTTAAGTGTAATAGCTCCTGGAGATGAAAATATGACTGTAATTCTCAGTCTCTTTAAAAACATTTTAAAAAATTGGTTGTAGCTAAATAAACAGAACCTAAACAAATACATATAAATTTCTGGGCAAGCATCACCACCATTTGTTTGCAGACATTATTCATTTGTTCAAGTCTAAACTCGCCCCTCATTAAATACTAAATCTCATTCTCTCCTTCCCCTAGACACTGGAAACAACTGCCTACCTTTTGTTTTTGCAAATTTGTCTATTTCAAGTATGTAATATAAGTGGAATCAAAAAGTAGTTATACATTTGTAACTGAATTCTATTACTTATAATACGGATTGGTTATGTTTGTATGGAACTCTTTAGCTTCATCATTGTCTGTGGAACTCTTCATTTGCCATGCGGCTGTCGGGGGCTGATTTTTTAGAAAGTCATGAACAACACTTGTCTTCCTAACATTATAATGAAACCTCAGGAGCATTCACTGTCACTTCTTTCACATCAGAAAAAAAAAAAATCTCCTGGTCTGTGCCAGCAGGGCATAGGTAATAAATACTGGCAGGGAAAACAACCTGACCTCAGAAATCAGATCAGGCACTAGTGTGGCTTTTTGATTCCCAACAGAACAGACACAGCTTATAGTTTTCTATACAAACTCTTACTAAGACTAGACGCCTCCTTACAGAGGTTAATTTTCTTACTACAACTATCAATTTTACTGCATTTCCATTTTATTTAATTAGAAGCCCTTTTTTTGAAACAAGGTCTATTTTTGTGGACCAGGATGATCTAGAACTCATTCACTATTTAGTGCGGGGTAACCTCTAACTCATAAATCCCCTTCCTGTTTCATCCCCTAATTGCTGGAGATTACTGACATATGTGACCAAAACTGGTTTCTGCTTCTATTTGTTGTAATATTTCTCACTGATCACTTAGTAGTTCATCTCAGCCTAGATTTCCAGTTACTTCTGTGATTTCTTGCTAAAGGGTTTTTGTCTCTTGCCATCTTCGTCGAGGTTTCACTCAGAGCTCTCACTGTCAGGGTTAACACATTGTATTCATGGTCTAGATATGAAAGTCAAAACACAGCCAACAAAGGCAACAATAAGCAAATGGGATAATATCAAAAAGTGTTTCTGTTACTGTTAAGAATTGTTTTCACTATCCTGAGCTTTTGTTTTTCCATATGAAATTGATAATTGAGCTTTTCTTATCTTTGAAGAATTGTGTTGGAATTTTGATGGGGATTGCATTGAATCTGTACATTGTTTTTAGTTAAGAAGATGGCCAATTTTATTTACTATGTTAATCAAACCAATCCATGAGCATGGGAAATCTCTCCATTTTCTGGGATCTTCTTCAATTTCTTTCTTCAAAGACTTGAAGTTACTATCTATCATATAGATCTATCACAGGTTGGTTAGAGTTACCCCAAGGAATTTTATGTTATTTATGACTATTGTGGAGGGTGTTGCTTCCCTGCTTTCTTTCTCAGCCCATTTATCATTTGAAGGAAGGAAAGTGATTTGTTTGAGTTAATTTTATATCCAGCCATTTTTCTGAAGTTGTTTATCAGCTGGAGAAGCTCTTTAGTAGAATTTTGGGGGTCCCTTATATATATTATAATATCATCTGAAAATAGTGATACCCTGACTTCTTCTTTAGCAATGTGCATCCCCTTTCTTTCTCTCTCTCTCTCTCTCTTTCTCTCTCTCTCTCTCTCTCTCTCTCTCTCTCTTCTATTGATCTAGCTAGAATGTAACAAGTACTACATTGGATAAATAAGGAAAGAGTGGATAGCCTTGTCTTGTCCCTGATTTTAGTGGGATTGCTCCAAGTATCTCTCCATTTAAATTGATTTTGGTTGTTGGTTTGCTGTATATTACTTTTATTATGTTTAAATATGGGCCTTGAATTACTGATCTCTACAAGACTTTTAACATGAAGAGGTGTTGTATTTTTGTCAAATGATTTTTTCAGCATCTAATAAGATGAACATCTAATCTTTCACTTTTAGTTGTTTATATACTGAATTTCATTAATGGGGAACTCTACCAAGAAGTAAACAGTAAAATCATCACATAGCCCAATTAAAAGTAGCCAAATACAAAGGACACTGTCGATAAGACCAAATGGCGATCAACAGATTGGAAAAGGATCTTTACCAATCCTAAATCTGATAGGAGGCTAATATCCAATATGTATAAAGAACTCAAGAAGTTGGACTCCAGAAAACCAAATAACCCCATTAAAAATGGGGTACAGAGCTAAATAAAGAATTTTCAACTGAGGAATACCAAAGGGCTAAGAAGCACCTAAAAAATGTTCAACATCCTTAATAATCATGGAAATGAAAATCAAAACAACCCTGAGGTTCCACCTCACACCAGTCAGAATGGCTAGGATCAAAAACTCAGATGACAGCAGATGCTGGCGAGGATGTGGAGAAAAAGGAACACTCCTCCATTGCTGGTGGGATTGCAATCTACTACAACCACTCTGGAAATCAGTTTGGCGGTTCCTCAGAAAATTAGACATAGTTCTACCAGAAGATCCAGCAATACCACTCCTGGGCATATACCCAGAAGATGTTACAACATGTAATAAGGACACATGCTCCACTATGTTCATAGCAGCCTTATTTATAATAGCCAGAAGCTGGAAAGAACCCAGATGTCCCTCAACAGAGGAATGAATACAGAAAATGTGGTACATTTATACAATGGAGTACTACTCCACTATTAAAAACAATGAATTTATGAAATTCTTAGACAAATGGATGGATCTGGAGGATATCATTTTGAGTGAGGTAACCCAATAACAAAAGAACACATGATATGCACTCACTGATAAGTGAATATTAGCCCAGAAGCTCAGAATCTTTCTTAGAATGGGAACAAAATACCCATGGAAGGAGTTACAGAGATGAAGTTCAGAGTAGAGACTGAAGGAATGACCATCCAGGGACTGCCCTACTTGTGGATCCATCCCACAAACAACCACCAAACTCAGACACTATGGCAAATGCCAACAAGAGTCTGCTGACAGGAGCCTGATATAGCTGTCTCCTGAGGGCCTCTTCTAATGCCTGGCAAATACAGAAGTGGATGCTCACAATCATCCATTGGACAGAGCACAAGGTCTGCAATGAAGGAGCTAGAGAAAGTACCCAAGAAACTGAAGGGGTCTGAAGCCCCATAGGAGGAACATCAATATGAACTAACCAGTACCCCCAGAGCTCCTTGGAACTAAACCACCAATCAAAGAAAACACATGATGGAACTTGTGGTTCTACCACAATTAAGAGTTAGCAGTATATGTCACAGAGGATGACCTAGTAGGTCATCAATGGGAGGAGAGGCCCTAGGTCCTGAGAAGGTTCTATGCCCTAGTATAGGGGAAAGCCAGGACTGGCAATGGGAGTGGGTGGGTTGGGGAGCAGGGGAGGGGGGAGGGGATAAGGGATATTTGCAGGGGAAAGTAGGAAACGGGATAATATTTGAAATGTAAATAAAGAAAATAGCTAATAAAATAGTGGCCAAATTGTTAGAAAAGATATTTCTAAAAAATATGACATAAAATGGCCATAAATATTCAACACTCCTAATCATCAGAAAAATGCAAATTAAAATCAATGACCTATCAACTCACATCTATTGGAATACCATCAGAAATATAAAGAAGGATTGAGTTAGGAATGTTTTTGCTATGCAAGCACAAGGATCTAAGTTTATTTCCAGAATCCTCAAGCAAACAACAACAACAACAACAAACGCCACACCCAGATATGGTAACACATTCTTATCGTTCCAGCATTGGAGGGGCAGAGACAGGAAGATTCCTACAACTCAGTGAACAAATGGTCTATCCTGTATGGCAAGATACAGGCCAGGGAAAGATCTAGGCTCAAGACAAAGTTTGGAGAAAAAGTAACCAAATCCAAGAATATCTGAGGTAGCCAAATTGAATTATAAGCTAATTAAAGTCCTAAAGAGTTCCTCCAACAAAAAAAGCTAATTAAAAATTACAATTAAGTGTTTGAGCAGAGGTATCATACATGGGTAGATAATGTTAATTGCAGTGGAGGCAGTGAGATATAGAATAAAAGTTCCAAGGCAAGGTATGTTCTTAGGAGTTATTTACCAGGAAATAACTTCTTGGTTTACTCTCTCAACTATGTAACTTATAACCATTCCTCTTGGCTATCAACCAGAATTAAATGCTAAGACGGTGTTACTAATTGAAGAATGCATATAAAAACCACACTGGAATGGACCTGGATTCTTCCTACCTATGCCTAGTTTTCATAGTGACATTATCACTATGCAGACAGTGGAGCAAGAAAAGTCAGGAATAGTATTCCCAAGTTTTGGACCTTGCATGCTTTGCCTACAAATGCAATATTGATGTGACAAATTTCAGACCGGATCTGAGGTCTGTTCCACAGGAGGAAGTTCTTGTCTGATACTGGGGACCTGGTCAAATGGCCATTGTTTTAGAGGTAACAAGCACCAATATTGAACCTATTGCTTCTGTTTTACAAAATGGACATATTCTCAAATGGTCTCCTAAATGTATTGATATCCAGAGACTATCACTGCCCTCATTGCTGATCAAAACCTCCTCTCTGCAGTGTACACCACTTAGACTCATGGCTACTCAAGATACTCAACATACGGAGAATAAGTGACTGTGGAGCACTCAGCCTTAAACAAAGCATACATATCACTGCCTCCAAGGCTCAGTAAATATCCTGAAAGAATCCTTGATTCATGATGATAAGGAGAGGGATCTTGAAATGTTGTCTTATGGCCATGACAAATTTGTGACACTTGTGAATTCACAAATGTTGCAATTTACTGGTTGTTTCACCAAGTCTGCAATCGCATAAACATGCAGTCATTGGTGGGAAATCAGTCCATGGGATCCAGTCCAACCCAAAGAGCTATTGACAGTCTATAGCTGCTGTGGAGAAGAACGTAATGGATTTAGTAATACAACTACTGGTGAGTTCCTTGTGCCCCAGTGGATACATCCACAGCCATGGCCACAGGCATGACTGTGGTTAAGCACAATGGATCACAAAACATACAAACAAACAAACAAACAAACAAAACAAATGCAAAAAAAGAGAGAAAAATCCCCCCAAAAAAGTTGGTTGGAAGAGAATGAATTAGTAGAGATGGGAGAGAGATTAAAGAGGATAGGTGGGTAATTGTGACTAAAGTTTGTAACAGACCCATATGAAATTAACAAAGAATAAATTAATTAAAAGGGAGACGAACAGAAACAAATCAAGAAAATATAATCCCCAACCAAGAATCCAAGTACTTTGATTCTGAGCAATAACATCTGATATTGGCCTCTGGCTTACACATGCACCTGTAAACACATGCATGCATATTTGATTGGCACACAAACATACACAAACACAGATACACAAAAAGATGAAAGATAAAAATGTTAGTGAGGATGTGCAGAAACACTTGGATATTGTTGGTTAAGATGTAAATCAGTCTATGCCAGTGCCTGGCAAATACAGAAGTGAATGCTCACAGTCATTTACTGGATGGAACACAGGGCCCCCAATGGAGGAGCTAGAGAAAGTACCCAAGGAGCTGAAGGGGTCTGTAACTCTATAGGAGGAACAGCAATATAAACTAACCAGTACCCCCCTGAGCTCATGTCTATGTCTGCATATGTAGCAGAAGATGGCCTAGTCGACCATCATTGGGAGGAGAGGCCCTTGGTCTTGCAAAAATTATATGCCCCAGTACAGGGGAATGCCAGGGCCAGGAAGCAAGAGTAGGTGGGTTGGGGAATAGGGTGGGGGGAGGGAATAGGGGACTTTTGGGATAGCATCTGAAATGTAAATGAAGAAAATATCTAATGAAAAAATTGTTTAAAAATAAATAAATAAAATTCAAAATGTAAAAAAATAAGATGTAAAAATATTATGAAAAACAGCTTAGAGGATACTCAAAACACTATAAATAAATAGATAGATAGATAGATAGATAGATAGATAGATAGATAGATAGATAGATAGATAGATAAACAAACAAAGAAGCATGCAAGTGTTTAAGTGACCCAGCAATTCCACAATTGAATGTTTAGAGGAACTGAAAGCAGCATGTCAAAGAGAAGTCTACACTCCCATGTTCATTACAGTACCATTCTCAGTAGTAGCGATATTGAATGAATGCTATAATAGACCTAAAACGTGTTATGTTTAATTGCAAAGAATACTATTAGCCTTGAAAAAGAAAGAAATCCTGTTCTTTAGGAAAATATGGATGAACTTGCAGAATTATGCTAAGTAAAATAACTGAGACAAAGAAAGACAAAGTGTCTTTGGACCAAAGTAAAGTCACAGAAAAAGAAGAGAATGAAGTGGTAAATGCTAGAGAATGGGGTAGAAAATAGGGAATTTGGAAAAGTGGGGTAGAAAATATGGAACTTTGGAAAAGTGGGTATTTTTCCAAAGAGATTAAATTTTAAGGACATTGAGGAATAAGTGCAAGAGTGTGTTCCAGTGTGTAACGTAGTGACTTTATCTTAGTTTTCCAGAAGTAAAGAATCTAAGTGCATGCCAAGGAAACTGTAATAGGACTCCATATATATATATATATATATATATATATATATATATATATATATATATATGAACATAGTCTTTAGAAAATAAAACTGAATGTTCATAAATATATTATGTACTATATATTAATGCACATACATATATCCATGTAAATACAAATATATACACATATATACAAACACACACATATATACACATATATAAGCATGTGTGTATATACACATATATGTACACATTAGACACACAAATACACACACATATATGGAGAGGTGAGGTAGAGGTGGGGGCAGAGACTCACTAGATAAGGCTGGATTTTTAACTTGGAATTTTCCTGTCTTCATTGTCTGAGTTCTGGGATTAGAGTCACACATGTGCTATCAAATCTGGTTCATTATATTTTAAATGCAATTGCTCATTTAACTGAATATGGATGCCTAGATGTAATGCTACTCTAATAATGTATTTATAAAATAAAATGCTTGTGAAAATTAAAATATTTAAAATTTGCCAGTTAAGTGATTTCACAAAATACTTTCTGTCAACCAGGCATAATACCATATCTACATCAATGAGACCCTGTCCCAAATATACAAACAGAGAGAGAGAGAGAGAGAGAGAGAGAGAGAGAGAGAGAGAAAGAGAGAGAGAGAGAAAGACGGACGGACAGACAGACAGACAGACAGACACAGACCAAGAGAGAGACAGCCAAACAGCCAGATAAAGATTAGGATATTTAATTTATCTTCTTGAATATTCAGTTTTATCTTCTGAAAACAGTATCTTTGTTGTTGACCCATAAGCTACAGTCTACAGTACTTAGGGTTTCAAAAGTGAAGGACAATTATGTCCATATTGTGGCACTCATGTGCACACAGCAGTGGAGATTCTGAGATCATCTAAATACATTGATAATTGAGAAGCTATTCACAAAGATATAATAGAGCTGATTCTGAATGGATTGTAATTAGTCCTGATGCCTCTAGCAGTGCTGAGGACTTTGGCAAGAAGACAAGGAGACCCAGGTCCCTTTCGGCAGGTTTAAGACTCTCTATTCACTCCTCAATGAAGGGCATACTTAAGAACTGGGGATCACATTAGAGATTAAAAAACAAAAGATGACTTTCTGCACTAGTATAAAGAGCTGAGTTCTAGTCCTCAACACAGATAGAAGGCTCACTAAAACTCAATGGCCAGCTAGTATTGCTAAATTGGTAAGCTCCAAATTCAGTCTCAAAAAATAAAGAGGAGGGCAATGGAGAAAGACACATGATATTGACCTTTGTACTCAATACATATTTTAATATGTGTGAATACATACAAATATATGAACATGTACATATACAATACATACACATAAAAATAAATTGAAGAATATGGCTAGCATATAGATTAGTGTTGGAAAACTTGCCCAGCATACCCTATGCCCTATGTCAGATTATGAGCATGGAAAACCAAATTTTGGAGAATAACAGATTACCACCTTCACACCCCATCAATACATAAAAACAAAACACAATTTTGATTAAAATACTTACTAAAGCATGTCTAATCCCAGAGAGGCTCAATTGTTAAGGTTTTGGTTCAATTCTCAGACCTGATTAATTGTTGATTTTACAACAGTTGGACAAGCTTACCATACTTCTATATACCTCCACTTTCACCTGAAAGAAAATCAAGTTATTAATACCTCTTATCTCTTCCCATAGAACTGCTGTGAACATTGATAGAGCTATACAGATGAATGAATTATTCTACACACTGCTCACCCATGTCATGTACTCTGTAGATGGCTTGTGGTACTTTTATCATAAGTGATACTTTGTTAATATGTCTCCGGGGAAATGATCTTTGAATTAGAATTAATGTTAGAGAGGAATTAAAGTCACTGGGCAGCACTGTCTGTGGGGAGACAGAAGACTGCTGCATGACGTGTGTGCTCTCTTCTCTCTTCTCACTGCCCATCTCTGTGAGTGTGCTGGGCATGGCTGCGGTGGTGATGACTCACCCATAGCAGGACAGGGCAGATAAGGAGGCCTCACTCCTGAGCAGCTCCAGGAATAGTGGTTACTTTACCATCCTAAGCATCTTGGTAAGGAGGGGCAACTCCAGTTTCTATCGTCATAGTTACCGTATCATCAAGATTACTGGCTCAATTTCACCAACAAGGGGAGAAGCTAAGCTCAGACTGTGGAGGCTGTTCACAGGGCTAATGTCACAGAGCCCACTGCTTCCTCAAGTTACTCTCATGGATCAGGACCATGATGTCATCAAGGGCACTGGAAGCTAGCTTACACTCATCCACTCTGAACTGTCCTTATCATCATTTTCCTAGAGAATTGTCAACTAAGGGGTTGGCTGCCACAACATGAGGGAGAAAGTGAATGGAGTGAAAGTCAGAGTACTCATGGATAGAGAGCCTTAGACTTCCTGAGAAAGGAGCACACCTTAGTATATTCCAGAACAGAATAGACTCTTTAATGTGTGTGTGTGTGTGTGTGTGTGTGTGTGTGTGTGTGTGTGTGTGTGTGTTTCACATGCAAGTGCATGTGTTCATGAAGGCTACAAGTGAGTGTCAGATTCCCTGGTGCCAGTGTTATAGGGAGTTGGAAGTTACCCAGTATAGGTGCTGGGAACTGAAGTCAGGTCCTTTTCAAGTATGTTTGCTTAACCACTGAACTATTCCTCTGGCTCCAAAAGGGCAACCTTTGGTAATGAGTTCTCTCCTTCTGCCATGGCCTCTGGGGATTGAATTCAGATTTTCAGGCTTGTACACAAGATGTCACCTATGGGGCCATCTTGCTGGGTCCCAGGATCTAGTCTTCTGATATCATGAAGCATCAATTTCCCTTAATCTGATCCTCATTCCCACCCTTAACCAAAATCCCATTTCTGTTTCTGGCCTCCAAGACAACAACAAAGCCGATCTGTGACTCCTTTACAATTTCCTAGCCCTAAAATCAGATTCCATGACTATTTTCCTGTGAAATCTTTTCTACATGTTCGATTCATTTGCCATCAGCTTAGGCCAGATCTTGCTTCATCATATCACACTGGCAGGGTAGCCACTACCTTCTGGAGTTTTTGTTTCAATCTATCCAAATCATGGTATCACATAGTTCTTTCTCAAATACTATTTTATTTTGTCACATGTTCCCTCAAGGGGCTCATTGTTCCCAATAACTTGCTTTCTATGGCATGAAGTTTAGACCTTCCTTCATGACACTTGTCCCAAGTGACACTCTAGCTTTGCCATACTTTTCAAATTGCATAGCCATCCTGCTGCATCCATACCCCTCCCAGTGAATTCAAACTGCTGATACATGCCATTATGCCATTAGCTTGACTATCTTAATACATCTCATTTTGCCTGAGAATATAGAGAACAGAAATGTGCGTGCTTTGCTGCGACTGCTAATAGGGGCTCAGTGTGATGAGGGAAGCAGGATTTGGGCTTTAAAATTCCATCCATTCTGACTAACATTTATGAAACATCTTGGTAGATTAAGAAGAAAATAAAATACTGTACCTACCACAAAATGTTCTCAACCGATAAGGAGATGAAGATCCACATTGTCATAATATAGTGCAGAGTAAAGAAAGTGTCTCATAAGGACTTCATTCTTTTCCCGCAGATATGAGACCCTGTGAGGCAGGCATGGGAAACTATTACCTTCATTTTCCAGATGATAAAGCTTGCATACCTTTCTGAGAGTTTAAGTGGCTTGTTTATTGTTATAAAGGTAATAATTAGCAGATTGGGGTCTGCTACTTGGGTGATCTTTTTAATGTGTGGCTCTGACTACAACCAACAGGGCCATGGCTCACAAGGAAAAGCAATGGAGCATGCTTGGGAACAGTGTTTAATGTGATGCTGAGCTCTCCCTGGCAAGTGCCATTTGACTCAGGAACTAAAGAATCTGGGAGATTTCAATCAGAAAAGAGAGGAGAGGAGAAAAGGATATTCAAGAAATAAAGAGACATTATGAACAAAGTTACAGAGCCAAACACAAGGAGCAGACGAAGGGCAAGATTGCTTGTTGAGTGAAGGTTCCTCCCTCTCTCCCCTGAGAAACTAAGATAAAAGAGGAGGTGAGGCCTGAGTGTTCCCTCACTGATAAGCAGGCTCCACCCAGAGGCCAACAGTACACATTTGGGGACAGAGAGAGTGTAAGAGTTGCCCCTTCTCCAGGGCCACTGGGACTAGAGTAGGGGCAAAAGGGAGGTCATTTTCTGAATGCTTTAGATACAGCAGCTGAAACAGAATTAGAGAGGATTCTGGGAGCCAGAGAGGAGCAGAGACAGATGGCAAGTGTTCTTGAGAAACATCCCCTTCTGGAGCCAGAGCCTAGTTGGGGGTTAGGGTGGCTATGTTCAAATATTGTGTCTCCCCAACAAGTGTTAGAGAGGAGGGAGTATGAAGCCTCCAGAACAGAAGGGAAAAGCAAGGCCATTGATGAGGGAAGGAGGGGAACGTGGAACATCCAGGAAGTGCTTCATTGGGGAATGGCCTTAAGATGAAAATGTGGACAGGGGGAGGGAGGGCCAGAGTGCCGTGACAACTTTGTCTTTAATATATCCTTCCTTTTGGAACCAGATTCTTTGTCCTCCACCTTCCTCTAGTCCCTTCAGGAGGAGAAGGACAAAGTGGGGGAAAGCTGAGGGGACAGAGCCAGAGCAGCAGAATGGGACCTCCCTGGAGCCAGGAGGTAAGTGGCCTCTGCCATCACACTGATGTCTTCTATTTCTAAAGTCCTGCAAATCCTATTTGATCCTTTTATCAAATGAATGCTGCTATCTGTACTAAAGATCAAAGAAAGGCTGGCTTTTAAGGAGAATAAGCAAAATTACCTCTATACAAAGGAACCATAACACTAACTCCTTTACCCCCTTCTCCTTATAATTTTGTCCTCTCTATCCTCACAAACTTCTTTGTGATGTTTTTCTTTTCCCCCCCTCTTGGTTCCTTGACTAGAGTTCTCCAGAAGAGAGGCTTCCCACTGAATGGAGCAGACAGTCAACAAGAGCCAGATGGGTGCTGCTAGCTGTCCTGCTCTGTGGCCTGCTCCTTGGTTCTTCTATGCTTTGGGTTTATATCTTCCGGAACTGTGGTCCTTGTAAGGAAGATCATGGAACACCCCTGACCCAGGCAGCCCTCCCTCATATGCCTTGGTCCATACCCCTAATACACCTGCCCCATGCCAAACTTGTCCCTATCTTCATGGTCCTTGAGGATCTAGACTGCTTTCTCTCTGAATCCAACACACAGCAGGCAACAAGTCATACCACTTCCCTCCTAACATCTGTCCCTCCTATGCACTTCACAAGAAGTCCTTTGCCAGCCCCTGGGGGGAGCCCTTGTTCACTTTGTTCTTCTTATCTAGCTCTGAGCTTTTCTTTCACAGGTCCATGTGAGACACCTGTGTGTATGGCGCTCCTGGACCATTACCTGGCCTCTGGAAACAGAAGCCTGGCTCCCTGCACTGACTTTTTCAGCTTTGCCTGTGAAAAGGCCAATGGGACCAGTGACTCTTTCCAGGCACTTACAGAAGAGAACAAGAGCCTACTGTGGAGACTGTTGGGTGAGGACGCATATTGACAGAGTCTCTGAGCAAGTACACAACTGAGTCTCATGTGATCTTGATAGTTCTAAATTCTGCACAAGTCTAGAAAACCTCTTTCTGGCTCTTGCCTTCCACTCCTACCCATTATCCTTTATTCATATCCTACTTACTCTTTAAATCTTTTTCTTTTTACTACCCTTTTTCTTTCTTGCTTCCCTTTCTGCGTTTTCTTTATTGTCTTCATCATCTTTTTGTCTCCACTCCTTCTCTTTGCTCATCTATCCTGCTGTCAAGCTGAACCCATAAAAACTGGGAGCTCCCCTTATTTATTTGAGCTTGATCCTCTTCTACTTCCCTATGAAAAAGTTTTCTCAACATCCCCATGAGGTACCCATCTCCTGTTTGTCCCTGTAACAGTATCCACTCATTGCATTCTCCTGTGATTCCTTTCTAGAGGCCCCAGGGTCCTGGCACCTAGGATCTGGAGAGGAGAAAGCCTTCCAATTTTATAACTCCTGCATGGACACAGATGCCATTGAAGCTTCAGGGTCTGGTCCACTCATACAAATTATTGAAGAGGTGAGAAAAAATTGGGGTATCAACTTTCTAAGTAATTCATATGAACAGTGAGTACATGCTTGAGGGCTGCCATGATTTAAGAGCATAAAGGGTTCTTAGAGATTCCAAGTTCTGTGAGGGTGATATAAATGAAACTACTCTGAAGAATCAAGACTTAGAGAAAGGAGAAATGTTAGAAGCAGCAAGGGGCTCAGAAAGAAGGAGCTTATGGATGAGCAAAAGGGAAAGATGCACACATTTGGGTGTTGATCTCATGGGTCCCTAGGTTCAGGTTTGTTTCTCTTTTCGAAGCTTGGAGGCTGGAACATCACTGCCAATTGGACTTCCTTGGACTTCAACCAAAATCTGAGGCTTCTGATGAGTCAGTATGGCCACTTTCCATTCTTCCGAGCCTATCTTCGACCTCATCCAGCACCTCCACATACACCAATCATCCAGGTGAGGGATAAACGGGCAAAACCAGTTGCACCAGAGTCTGGAACTCTAGGCTATCACTACTTACAAAAGAGATTTCAGACTGGGAGATAAGATACAAGTGCAATGTAGGGAACAGCCCTTCCTTAAGGGAAAATTAGTACTACAATGATCAGGGGCACCAGGGAAAGGAAAAGCTCGAGTAGAGCCAGCACTTTGAAGGGTGAAGTAAAAGTTTTCAGCTTTCTTTATTGCAAATATGGATTTCTTCTGGACCTCTTCATTCATCCTGTCTCCAAAATTCCCCTTTTCTTATTTTCTCTTTGTTTTCCCTAAGGCACTTTTCTAAACTTGATAGCTAAGAGCCTATCATTTTAACGGATCATTCAGTCATCAAGATATGGCCCCTATTCCTTAGCAAAGAATTTTAAGTTTGTGATCTGACCTCTATCCTTATCTCTTGTTGCATTCTGTCTCTCCTTTATACTCTGTTTTCTGCTGAATCACATGTAGTGTCAAAAATATTCCTCTTCTCTTTGCTCATGCTGCTTTCTTGCCTGTAACAATCCTAGAAGGCTCCTATGTGTTTGCACTAGAAGTCTCCTTCAGTAAGTCTTCCCTGACAAGCTAGATACAATTTGTTTGAAGTCTCTCTGTCATCCATTAGATTCTCTCAGCATTTAGTAATCAGAAAGCCCATACCCTCAACAGACTAGAGTTCTTCTCAATAACTAGTGACCACTATGAGGTGTTGGATGGGTTTATAAATAAATAAATAATGGAGCCATCACTCCTGTAGTAAACACTGGAATATTCTATAGTTGTCTCTGAATTCCACAGCTTTGTACAGAATAATTAATCCAGAAGACATGACCATCAATATGTGGTATTCTAAGATTAGGTTTTAACATGTACATTCATAAATTTAACTCTTATGGTTTGGTAGGATTAACTAAAATCTGAGGTGGTTAAGGACAAATTTAGATAGGAAGATATCAATGGAGCTTTGGGACATGGCTAATTATACAGGTGAAAAAATGAAATTAAAAGACACCATAAAGGGGTTACAGGGAAATTCGGAGTTAAGGAGAATATTTGGAATGTTGTGTCCTCGGCTCATGGTCAGTGAGAAGCTGGCCTGGACTTTGAAAGGGAAGAAAAGTGGGAAGGAAAATATGAGACTGGGCTTGGTGATTATTGGCCCAGAAAGTCAAGAAGAATTGATAAATATTAACATATAGAAAAAGAGAGGAGCTACTGAAGCCTTTCAGATATTACCATGGATCTACGTAGAGCTCAAGTGGAATCAGCTTTGGAAACAACTTGAGGCAGCTGTTAAAATATTTAATCTAAGCCGGGCGTGGTGGCGAACGCCTTTAATCCCAGCACTCAGGAGGCAGAGGCAGGTGGATTTCTGTGTTCGAGGCCAGCCTGGTCTACAACGTGAGTTCCAGGACAGCCAGGGCTGCACAGAGAAACCCTGTCTCAAAAAACAAACAAACAAACAAACAAACAAAAAAATTTAATCTAAGTTAACGTATTTGAATTTGATGCGTAATAGCAAATGGAAAATAAGAGCTGAGCGTGAGAATATGGTCAATTTAAACACGTTGTTGATGGTCCTAGAGACTTTCCAAGGTGTCTGTAGTTAAAACTAAATAAAGGAGATGGAGGAAACACTGAGTCACTTGGTTAGCTCCAGTCTGCCTTAGAGCAAGTAGCTAGCTAGGCTCTTAGAGTAAGCTTAGCTAGAGAGTGGAATGCAGAGGAGCCCATGAGAAGCTGAAGCAGGAGGAGCAGAAGAGTACTAGGAATCACAGAGAAAGAAGATGGACCACCATGGGTGGCATTACAAAGATAAAGGGAAGAACAATGGGACAAAGGAAGTAAGGATTTCAGAGATTCCCTCACACAGAGTAGATCCATTGAAAAGTTACAGCTACACACACACATGCACACACACACACAATGTAAGAATGTGCAGAGATTATAAGTGGAGATCAGTGTAATCGAAAGACTTCTTTTTTTCAAGATGTAAGAAAAGTATATAGGCCAGTGGGATTGGGATATTGGAATAGGAGTGGAATATCGAAATCAAAAGAGAGAAAACAAAACTTGAAAACAAATAATCAAATGTAAACTAGGGCATGGGTACTTGCCTAGGGTGCAAAGTTTAACAGGTCCTCTACACATAGTATCAGTATATATGTATTTAAATATGAATAATTTTAAAAATATAAATTAATGCAAAGTCTATGGTGAACAAACTATCAAATTTGCATTTATTTGTAATTCTAAAAATATACTGCTTTCTCAAAATGAAACAAAACTACTGTGGGTCTCTAAAAAATAATTACAATTTTAAAATAGGTTAAAATACATTGTGAAATTTGGTGCTAGGGATTGGCTCTCATGCCTCATCTGTAATAGGCAACTACTCTACTGCAGAAGCATGCCGCAGGCACGTAGCATTGCAGAACTTATTGTAAAAAATAAAAGCACGATAAGCAAAGTTTGATGTATTATTCATCATGGATTCTTCTGTACTAATTGTGTTTTACAAATATGTATTAAAAACACATTTTGTTACTGAGTTTGAATATGTTTTAATTAGTATACCTGACATGGGTGTCTGACATCCTTGACTCTAGATCTATACTGGCAGACACAAAAAATATCTTCTAAACAAATCTGTATTCTTCTGTTGTTGAGAAGCTCAACATTTGAATGCATAGACTTTTACCAGTTACTGTCTTTCTTTGTAAGGTATCTTCTCTCTCATCTCTTTATTCTCATCTTCCCACCTTCCATGGTACCTCCCCTACCTTCCCATGCCTACTCGCTCTACCCCCTATGTGCCCACTTCTCTCCAGTCTCTCTTGTGTCCAGATAGACCAGCCGGAGTTTGACATTCTTCTCCAGCAAGAGCAGGAACAGAAGGTCTATGCTCAGGTAAGATGCCACACAACATGCACCTTGTCCCCCTGCCCTCCAAGTGAAAGCCTTCTAGTTTTTGTGACTAAGATTCCCCTCCTCTAGATCCTGCGGGAATATGTGACATACCTGAACAGGCTGGGAACATTACTGGGGAGTAACCCACAGGAAGCACAACAACATGCCTCCTGGTCCATCGTCTTTACCTCACGGCTGTTCCAGTTTCTGAGGCCACAACAGCAGCAGCAGGCGCAGGACAAGCTCTTTCATGTGGTTACTATTGATGAACTGCAGGTGCCAAAAGCTGAGGGCCTGAGGACTCTGTGCTTGATGGTCTCTCAAACTTTTCTCTTTTTATATCTTCTTTCTTCTACTGTGTTAATTCCTTTACTTTACAAATGCAATTATTTGTTTGTTTATTTATTTCTTATTTACTTACTCATTTATTCTTTCTGTGGGACTTTAGGCAGGTATGTGACTAGGTATGAAGATGAAAGCTAGAGCACAATTTTTGCTTTCTACCATATAGGCTGGGAGATTGAAGTCAGGTGGCCAAGCCTGGTGGCCAGTACCTGTAACCACTGCCATCTTGCCCCCTTCCCTTCATTTCAGTTTGTCCTTAACTCTAGTCTCCAATCCTTCCTCTAGCATATCCTATTCCCTCTCCTTCCTGTTCCTTTTGTTGTCCTCCTCTTTAGCTTTGTGTCTTCTCTCTAAGGAAATGGCCCCAGCCATCGACTGGTTATCCTGTTTACAAGCAATATTCACACCGATGTCACTGAATTCCTCCCAGACCCTCGTGGTCCATGACCTAGACTACTTGAGAAACATGTCACAACTTGTAGAAGAAGGGCTGCTGAATCACAGGTTTGACCAGGTGGAGTTGGACAGATATTGGGCATGGGATGAGAATGAGGTATCAGGGACACCGTGAGTGAGAGGCACCTGTGACATGGAGACACACAGAAAGATAGGGTGGGTGGCATAGAAGGAAACATAAAAATCAAGAATTATGTAAGGCTTTGGGATGTGATGACCATGTGACACATCGAGGATATAAGGTTGAGATAGATGAGGTGTCTACCAGGAATGTACCATCATCCTTTACAGAGTTTGTGCACTATTGAAATACAGAAAAGCCTAATTCTGAAGGGCATGAAAGTAAGTCTTCTCTATAGCACTCTAGTGGCACCAATGTCTAGAAATCTTTTAAAAGGAGGCAGATATATATATGTATGTGTATGTGTGTGTATGTATGTATATATATATATATATATATATATATATATATATATATATATATATATATATATATATATATATCAGGAGGATGAAGGGAATCCACAAAACCCAGGTTTGTTATACTTAAAAATCTGCCTTTAGATGAGCTGAGGTTTCCTGGATGTGAAAACAGATAAATCAAGTCCTCTCCCAGTAACTTCAGAAGAGAGCCTCTTTCTACCATTCCTCTGTCACTCCCAAAGCCAAATCAGTAAAGACTGTTTATTCTTGATGCTTTTGCTTATATGGCAGTTACTCTTTGTATAAATACAGAGGAGAAGGGGCTATGTACAAGTATACCACAGTAGTTTGTTGAAGGGATTATTCATATGAGCATGTTTAGGAGTTTTAGCTTTGGGTTGGGAATTTTGTATCTACAGGGAGAGTATACAGAGCTACATGATCTTGGGGCTGGTGGATACCCTTTCACCAGCACTGGACACTAAATTCCAGGAGGCACGCAGAGAACTGATCCAGAAACTACGGAAACTGAAAGAACGACCACCCCTGGTGAGGAGAGAAGGCAATGTATTTTCTCTATTGACGTAATTATTGAGGTAAAAAGGCATAGGAGGAGAGTTCCCACTCCGTGGATGTACGCAAGATAGGAAGTCAGTATATCTTTAGAATCAAGATACTAACTGGCTACTTCTGTGGCCTTTGACTGAACATTAGAGTTCTGGCATAAACGTAAAAGTAAGAAAGAACCCTTCCTTTACCATTATTCTTAAGCAATATTCTGTTTTCCTGGACTCTATGGTTTGAAGACCTGCTCCTAAAGCTTAAGATTTATTGTGAAGAAATCTATACATCCCAGAGGCTTGTACTGATCTGATAGGAAAATGGAGACTGGGTGAATGGAAGGCACATTAAGAAAATGGAAAATTGATCCAGATTTTGTTTTTTAAAAATTCATGGTTTTTTTTTCCTACTTTAAAAGATTTCCCCACTTCTGATGAAACATGAAAATAAAACACAGTGTTTTAAGAGAAACTAAAAAAAAAAAAAAGATTTATTATAAAGAACAGTATTTGGCAGTATTTAAATGTGTGTCACAGAGTGCATCCCTGATCCTATGAAATTGTTTAGTTACAAATGGGTAGGTATGGTTGGTCAGCTCTTCACATATCTGAGAAGTAGGGTATATAAGAAGTATGTAGAAGCAGTCAACCAGTCAGATGCATTATCTGACAGAGATCTTCAGTCAGAGTTCCTTGGCATCCTGTGTCAGACATTTTCAAATTTAAGTGGAAACATCTAGAGCAATAGGCACATCCTTACCTCAGTGAAGGCCTTCCTTTATGGTCTGCCTTGAAAGAAAATAACCCTTACTCTTGTTAATCTATGGATAATTTCTCAACTTTAAAATGTATCTTAAAATCTCTGTTCAATTCTGAGAAGATGACTTAGTGACTACAGTGCTTGCCACTCAGGGGAGAGGGCTTGAGTTTGAGTCCCTAGTTTGAAGTAAATTGCAATAGTCTTGTCTGTAGTCCCAGTGGTTTTACTACAAGACGGAGTGGAGACAAGAGAGCCCCTAGACATTCAGGACCCCAATAGCCTGGTATATAAAATGGTAAATCAAAGAAATCCAGTTTCAACTCAAGTACAGTGGAAAAGGAAGCTTGGCTCCTAAGGCGGTCTTCTGAACTCTACATGTGCACCAATTAATTTCACCCTCCTCAAATTTGTAAAGGAATTTTTTTGTTGAGGCTGACATATAGACATTGATTATTTATGGTATATAAAGGCCTAGATAATTTCATTTATTGACCTAATTCTCAAATTTGTATGATCTAGCATAATATTATTATATGGTTTTATTTATTTATCCTTTGGGTTTTTTAGAGATAGTCTCACTATGTAGCTGTGGCTGCATTGGAAGTCACCATCTAGATGATATTGGCTTAGAACTCACAGAGATCTGCCAGCCTCTGTCTCCCAACAGAGAAGAAACATTTGCTCCATCACATCAAGCTCATTTTATGTTTATTGTAGAGATGGATCAACAAATATATTAGTCTTCAGGAACCCGACTATAGTAATAAGTTAGAGCAGGGATCTTCTCTGACTTTCCGCTTCAAGGTCAGTGTGGTTTTTTTTTTTTTTATTGTATCTTAGACCATTATCCACTAGGATGGTCACTCAGTGAGGGGTAGACTCACAAGAAGCTACTATGCAACCTATCTTTTGATCAGATGAAGCAGAGCGAAACCCCGGCTGCAAACTTCCTGGAAAAATAAAAATAGCTTCCTGTAAATACCAAGACTGTGGCATGAGGTCATATCTTAGAAGGTATAAACATGTCAAAACAGAAGACTCATGCTTAAAGAATGTGAAAGGCTTACAAAGCCTGTAATCACCATCCTTTTCACTGGGTTATAGAGAGATGAGAATAAAGTATAGCCTTGGAGAAGCTGCGTCACCTTTCTGAACTAACAAAATGTGACACAGAGCAATAATGTTACACCATCTAATAAGGCTTAAAGTTGGTCAGTCATCCATGTATCCCACTCACTAAACATATTATTTAATCTTCCCAGAAATGCACAAGGTTTTATAGTTCCCATGTCTTAGATACAGAAACAGGTAGAAGAATGACAACCTCCCCTAACATCTCATTGCTTTTAAGTGAAGAATCGGGATCCAAAATAAATCTGTTTGTCTCATGAACCTATATCTTTTTAAAAATTATTTAATATTACTTCCTGTCCATTGGCATTTTGCCTGCATGTATATGTCTATGTGAGGCTATCAGGTTCCCTGGAACTGGAGTTACAGTTATGAACTGTCTTGTGGGTGCTAGGATTCAAATCCAAGCCCTCTGGATGAGCACCAGCAGTACTCTTAACTGCTGAGCCATCGCTCTAGCCCCATGGTTTGGGCTAGCAAACTCTTTTATAAAAGACAAGACAGTTGAGTATATTTGACTTTAGGTTCCACGTAGTTTATGCTGCTAATACTTGACAGTCTTAGTACATAAAAGACAGAGCTGTGCTACTAAAAACACACAATTTAGACAATAGATACCTTTGATGGCTCCTAAAACAGGGTGATCAGAGAGGGTTGAATATCAGTAGGAACTCTTAGTAACAGATAAAACTGAAGCAATATTTAGATCAAGAAAGGTATTGCTAGCCGGCGTGGTGGCGCACGCCTTTAATCCCAGCACTTGGGAGGCAGAGGCAGGCGGATTTCTGAGTTCAAGGCCAGCCTGGTCTACAAAGTGAGTTCCAGGACAGCCAGGGCTATACAGAGAAACCCTGTCTCGAAAAAACAAAAAAACAAACAAACAAACAAAAAAAAGAAAGGTATTGCTGCCCAGGTGGTGGTGGCACACGCTTTTAATCCCAGCACTTGAGGGGCAGAGGCAGGCATATTTCTGAGTTCTAGGCCAGCCTGGTCTACAGAGTGAGTTCCAGGACATCCAGAGCTTCACAGAGAAATCCTGTCTCAGAAAAGAAAGAAAGAAAGAAAGAAAGAAAGAAAGAAAGAAAGAAAGAAAGAAAGAAAGAAAGAAAGAAAGAAAGAAGAAAAGAGAAAAGAGAAAAGAAAAGAAAAGAAAAGAAAGGAAAAGAAAAGAGAAGAGAAAAGAAAAGAAAAGAAAAGAAAAGAAAAGAAAAGAAAAGAAAAGAAAAGAAAAGAAAAGAAAAGAAGGTATTGCTTGGCCTTATCTCACAGGAACAATTCATGGAAGAGAATAGGTAAAAATTGGTGTAGCATGTGTGGTCGTCCTCATAACTCTGGCAGAGAAAAATAATGGGGTTCTGCATGTAAGGCCCAAGGCTACGCCTGAAGTATACCCAGGGTGGTCGAGAACTGAATAAGCAAGTAGGATATCCCTGAAGTAAAACTCAGAGACTAAGAGGTCTGGAAAGTCTTTGTAAAGATACTTGCTTTTCTTTTCATGAAGCAGGAAATTTATAGAAATTATCTGATTTATATTTTAAAAGAGCGTGTTTCAAGAACATGAGCCATGGAATTTCCTGACTTGTAGATAAAGAGGTAACGAGGAGTCAGTGTCAGTACCAGATTCTAGACTTGATTTTTTAGGTCCAGACAATGTTTATTAGCCTTCTGATTTCTCTGGGGAATTCTAATGTATATTCTTATTTTGAAAAATCAAGGCGTGTCAAATCTGTTAATTTTGACAACATGATCAATGGAAATGCCTATTTCTATTATGGAACTTGTGAAGATGGATTTGGGACAATGGAAGCAAGATTTCACATTTATCTCTGTGCAATGAGAACTATTCATTATTCAGCCCAACAACACAACTTATTTAGGCAATTGAAAATTTTGTTTACGTCTTTTCAGTTACCTTTCTTCTTGGATCCTAAGTTATCTGCAAGTTTACACAAAAGTTCGTAATCCACACGAATGTCAAGATCTTGGTAGGAAAGTATTAGGTCAGGTTTCAGGATTTAGCTACAGATTCACCTATTCATTTATTTGATATTTTTATGTTTTTTTTTTCAAATATTTTGAGGCAGTGTCTCACCATGATAGCTTAGAACTTCTAATTCCCCTGCCTCTGCCCTTCAACTGCTAGCATTGCAGGTATGTGCCATCACTCACTGCATGTGGAGTACGTGATTATATTTGTTGTGTGCCAACTATACAAACATGTTTCTATGACACCCATTATGTACTGGTGGACCAAATACACAAGTGCCCCTGTTTTGAATATTTATAGTGCAAGAGAGAGAGAGAGAGAGAGAGAGAGAGAGAAAATAAACTATGTGTCTATGTGTGCTGGGTGGTGTTAGAGCAAAGGCAAAATATCAAATGAAGAAAAGGAATGTAAGAAAAATAGCAGTTATGATTATCAGTAGGCAGGGCAGAATGGTCAAATTAACCATGAGTCATTCTTGTGACATTTAGTTATGGGTGAATCAGACAAAAGTCCACTCATATTGCACCATCATCCCACATCAATTTCTTTATCTCCTCTACTAGGATGGGATTTGCAATGTTTCCAGATGCTTTCCTGATGTTAAGAAAATGCCATCAGCGTGGCAATGGAATGTACTGAGTAATGCTAATCAAATTGCCAGAAAAGTTAGAATAAGCAGAGTGCTTTTAAGGAATTATGTCACCTGATCTTCAAACCTGTGAGGAAGGTAGAGCAGGCATTTCTCTTTTTTGTACAGTTGGTCTACCTAAAGTACATGGATTTAAATTAATAGCTTACATTTGTAAATGCTGGATATTATGTGTAAGGGCAGGATTTTGGGAGTCTTTAAGGACAAATTTAGTCTACAGACAGGATTCATTGATGTTTGGAGTAATTTACATTCAAAAATTAAGAGAAAGCATTCGAATAGATTTACAGTCTGTGAACATATATGCATATGTGCACTTGTGTAAGCAAAGAGCCTAATTTGAGCCTAATTAAGTCATTTCTGCTTAATTCTTACTACAGTTTGATGCAGCCTCTCTGTGTCCTGTGTTTCTGATATGGGACTCTATTATGTTACTGGGGGCCCAAACACACATACATACATACACATGTTTGTATGTGTGTATGTTTGTTTATAGCAGGCTCTTATCTGTGTTTGTAGCTCCTAGTCTGTCTTGCATCCCAGTTAAATGAGCCTTTAAATGGTTACATTTTATATTATTTTGACATATTTGGTCCTCGGTGATCCTACAATGGTGTTTAATAGTTACACGTTATTTTCCATCCCTACAAAAACATTTCTTTAGTAATTTGTTATAGAATTTTATCTTTACATATTCTTGGAGCTTTCTTGATTTTTATAATTGCTTTATAGTCTTATTATTTACGGTTTGTAGGAGGCATACAAACATTTTCACTGCCATAAAATGAAACCATTGAGCTTCATTATCTTGCGTTTGAAGTATTTCTTCCACCATTTATATTTCAGCCTGACCTCCATCCTCTAGTTCCATATTCCTTTAACATATGTAGTGCCTGCCAACTTTCCCTGGCTAGAGGGATTCTAGTTTGATTGGTGCACTTGTTGCTCAGTGGTTTGCTTTTACATCTTTTAAACATTGCATCACCTGAAGCCCTCATTTACTCATCTATAGGGTTCTACCATATGATACACAGCCTTTGAGGCTGGGCGTGGGTGCTGTAGAAGAAGAGAGTTTCTCCCATTGGTTTAAAGTTAGGAATGGAGGTCTGGGAGGAAGGAGTGTATGGTGGAACTCCTGGGCTATCTGAGTGGTAGGTTGGATGCAATCTCAATATTGGATACTCTTCCTCCCTTTCCCAGGAGACTTATATTCCTTGGAGGGATGCCTCCTAAGAGCCTTGCTTTTGTACAAATAGGCAACAAGCCTGGGTGCTCAGGTAGAAAGGAAGCCTCTTTCTGCTGAGCAATAGTGTGTACTGAGAAAGAAAATGATAAAAAAAAATGTGTATGTGTGTAGGTGTGTGTATGTATATATGTATGTGTGTGTTGTTGCCTACATGTATAGTGTATGCATGTCTATGTCATATATGTACTTGTGTGTGCATATGGATACCTCATCAGGTATCTTTCTATCACTCTCCACCTTTAGTTTTTGAGGCAGTTCTCTCACTAATCCTAAAACTCATTGGTTCAGATAGGCTGGGTGGCAGCCAATCAGCTTCTCCATCCTACCAAAGGTGTGGACCTCCAGACTTGACTTTTTATGTTGGTTCTGGGGTCCTTTATTTAGGTCTTTGTGCTTGTGTGGCAGACACTTTATTGCCTGAGTCATTTTCCTATCCCTTGGAAATAAATTTTTTTTTTAATTTATCAAAGAAAACATCCTTTGGGATGACTGGCATTGGAATGGGATAAAAACAGAGGCCTAAACAGATCTTACTCACTCCAATATATTTTTGCAGCCAGCCTACCCTCGATGGATGAAGTGTGTGGAAGAGACGGGAGCCTTCTTCGAGCCTACTCTGGCAGCTCTGTTTGTTCGTGAAGCTTTTGGCCCAAGCATTCAAAGTGCTGTATGTGAGAGCTTACCCCTGCCTCAACACTCTACCCTTTCCACCCAATACACCTTGCCCTATTCTGTGAAGTGTGTCCTTCTTTGTGGTGTGTAAAGCAGAAATCAGGTAGAAAAAAAAAGTTAACTAAGAGAGAACCTAGGGCCTGCTCAATCCCTTTGGCAAGTGCAATTTAGGCATAGGACACAACGTTTCTCCAACATGAATTAATTTAAACACCTCACTGGACATTCCTGGTATTGTGTTTCTTCAACCATAAAAAGAAAAAACAACAACAACAAACTCCTTGACCTTTAAGGCTATCTCCCTGTTTATCTAAGAGTTTTGAACAACACATGATATATCATAAGCACAGGATGATGTAATCTCATAGAGAACAAACAAGCAACTTGTGAATGAGTGGGGAAGTTATAAGCATTTTACGTGAAATATATTTAATTACAATTATTTTCCTGATTTAATGGAAGAGGGGATTGAGCCAAGAGTAGTTAAATGAGTTATTTAACTTCATGGGGTCACCAAATAGCAGTCAAAATTTGAACCCAGTCAGTCTGAAGCCAGAGTCACTTCTGATACTGTCACCCAATTCCTTCCACCTGGAAAGAATGCTCGTTAGACAATTAGTAATTGCAAATTAAGGAGATATAAAGTTCAGGCTGTATGGCTATGGAGACTGCAACTTGCTGGGAAGCTAAGGAACTTAGAAGAGAAGAAGTATGACTTAAGTGGGAGGGTATGAAGACAAAGGTCCTGAAAACAGAGACAGAAACAGTAGTTCCCCATGTTCTCTGCTTTTCTGGGAGAGTTGTTGGACCCAAATGAAAGTACCCATCAATCTCAGATGTCACAATGACAAAAGCACCGTTATGGTCCTTTCTTGAGGCAACTAATTACCCTTTCTGAGATGGACACTGTCCTAGTAACTGCACAAATCATTGTACATTGGATATTTGTGGTAATCTGGGGAACAAACATTCTTGTGAACCCTTCCCCTTTCTCTGACAGCTCTAGGAGTCCAGTAGGGCCAAGGTCTCTTTACAGACTATCGAAGGACCAGGGACAGACTAATCCTTACCTTTTTTCCCCTTTTCCTGACCACATAGGCCATGGAATTATTTGCTGAGATAAAGGATGCTGTAATCACACGCCTCAAAAAGCTTTCCTGGATAAGTGAGGAGACCCAGAAAGAGGCCTTGAACAAGGTAATGCCAGCATGATTACAGGTCAACTTGAAGTCATTTAAGAGATAGTTGATTATTGGGTGAAGAAATGGGGATAGAAGAAAGAGAAGGGGGTATAGATCACATATCTGGGTGACAGTGTTAATAGCTCATTAGGGTTTATGAGGGAATTCTGGTAGCTTACAAATTTCTATGTCTCTTTCCAGCTCGCCCAATTGCAGGTGGAGATGGGGGCACCAAAACGGGCCCTGAAGCCTGAGATAGCCACACAGGAATACAATGATGTGGGTCTTTGTCCCTCTCAGTGTCCCTTATGCCCTTGCTTTCTTACTCCTCTGATGCAGCTGAGTCTACAAAGCAATCTATTTTCTGCGGCCAATTCTGAGCCAATCTCTTCTTTACCCCCATGCTAGATGGACCTCACAGGCAAAATATTGAAACTTTCTAGAGCTTTCATGTATATACATACACACATGTACACACATGCATTCTGTGATGTGTCTATGTTGATCTCCATGATGATGCATGTGAGCGTTGTGCAAATGTGAGGTGATATTACAGAGTGCGGTGGCATGTATATCAGGGATTACCTGTTTAGGTGTACATGTTCCCGGTACCATCTATCTGTATACATATCTGTGCATCAAATGACCTTCTGACTCTTCTCCAGATACACATTGGACCCAGTTTTCTTCAATCTTTCCTGAGCTGTGTACGATCCCTCCGGGCCAGAAATGTCCAGAGTTTCTTGCAGCCCTTTCCCTACCACAGGTATGAGAACAAGATACCTCATCCTAGAAATGGGCTGAGGACAGTGATAACAGAAACAAAGCCATGGTGATGGTTGGGAGAGTCTGCATTGCCCTGCATAGACAGTAAATGATAGAGCTATGTTTGTGTGTATTCTTCACACAGATGGCAGAAATCTCCCTGGGAGGTCAATGCTTACTATTCAATATCTGACCATATGGTGGTCTTCCCTGCTGGCCTTCTCCAACCTCCATTCTTCCACCCTGGCTACCCCAGGTATGGACGGTTCTCTGAAGGTGAGTTTTTGGTGGGAGATCTCAAAAGGGATTAACAGGTATTAGGATGGATGAGACTAGGAGTTGGAAAATTGGAGTAAATACTTTTGAAGGAATTTGCAAGTAAAACCAGATCTCGTCTCTTTAGTGCCGTGAACTTTGGAGCTGCTGGCAGCATCATGGCCCATGAACTGTTGCATATTTTCTACCAATTTTGTGAGTAATGAGGCATTGGAAGGTAGAGCCAAAGAGATCACCAGGGAGGACAACAAAGGAGATCTGAAGGGAAGGGGAAAGCTATTCAAAGGCTAGAGGATGGATAGTTTGCAAAATGTTCCATGTTCCTGGGAGCCAGGTCAGTTTACGATATCCTTCATATTCCAATGACCTTCACCAATTCATTGTCTTGTTTCATCTTTAACAGTACTCCCTGGAGGCTGTCCAGCCTGTGACACCCGTGCACTACAAGAAGCACTTCTATGCCTGGAGCGCCATTATGCTGCCTTCCCTTTACCTAGCATGCCCTCTTTGAATGGTTCTCACACACTCCTGGAAAATGCTGCAGACATAGGAGGCGTAGCCATTGCATTCCAGGTGTGCTGAGGTCCCTGTCTTTCCATTTTCCTTCCACTATCCCTCATGGAAATATGGTTGCATAGCTTTCTGCCCTTCACATTCCCATTGAACAGATGGCAACTTGGGACCCCCTTCCTACCCTGTAGATCCCCCACCTTCTAAGACATCTCTAGGTCTTTCGGTGAGTACTATTTCTTCTTGGCTTAGATCGGAACATCAGTGCAGAGTTGAATACGCAGGCTTAGGAACTTATTAGGGTACCATCCTATGTAGCTGGTGTCAGACTTCTAAATGCCTACAGATTTGAAGCCTAAAAGAAATTTTTATTTCATACCACTATTTAGGCTTATAGCAAGAGGATAGTAGAGCACACTGGGGAAATGACTCTGCCCAACCTGGACCTTAGCCCCTATCAGCTTTTCTTCCGAAGCTACGCCCAGGTAAACATCTATCATTTCTCTGTATACTTGCTTCATATCAGTTAAGGACCCTATCACTGTTGCTAAGAGAATGTTTGCCCCCTGCTACACTGCTCCATACTTGCAAGTCCACCACTATGGATCCCCACTTTTACTGCTTCTCATTTGTTGCTGTGGAACCACCTTTAGATGTTTACAGGTTCTTTAACCATATCCAAAAACTGTCTCCCCATCTCATCCCCAAGAGAAAAAGACTCTCCACTTCCAAGTCTGTCTATAACATAAGCCTGTTCTCTCTCTCTCTCTCTCTCTTTCTTTCTTCCTCTCTCATGTTTCAGAAATAGAATATTTTAAAAGGAGCCAATAACAGACTGAAATATGACCACCCTATTCAGAGACCTCAGTTCAGGAGGCAGGCCTCAAATTGGTATCACTCCTTTAAGGACCTTGTGCTCTTTCAGCAGGCATGGTCCACAATTTTCCAATACACTAGTGGTTCACTTATAGAACTCCACTACTAACCCTCACTTTGGTCCCTTATAAACGATGATGTTATACAACCAACTTTCCTCCTACATGGCTAGTGCCATATTGAATCATTTACATGTGATGTATTATCCATATTTCTCCTGAGTTCCCTGCCTTTCATCCTCTTTGTTCTGCCTAGGATCTCCTAGTCCTTGTATCTAACCCATCTCCATCACCCTATGGGTCTTTCTCTACTCCTTACCCTTTTGGGCCATCTTCTTCCTCAGGTAATGTGTAGGGAGCTGAGCTCACAAGACCCTCAGGACCCTCACAGTCCTCCAAGCCTTCGAGTCCATGGGCCCCTCAGCAATACTCCAGATTTTGCCAAACATTTTCATTGTCCACGTGGTACCCTGCTGAATCCCTCTGCCCGCTGCAAGCTCTGGTAACTTGGCTACCAAAGAGACTGATGTAAATGTATGGGCTGCTTGTGAGCCCATCCTTGAAGTCAAAATAAATGTATCTCTTCTTTCTGTTCCCAAATAAAAGCATGTATTTAGCTTTTGTTATCTCTCTCTTTTTTTTTCAGTGTGTGTGTGTGCAAATACTCGATCTATGCACTGTGAGCACGTGTGCTATAGCTTAGGTGTGGAGGTTAGGGGACAATGTTGGGTATTGTAATCCTTGCCATCTACCTTGTTTTGGGAAGGGTTTACATCCCAGTGTGTATACCACACACTGCAAATCCAGCTTCTAGGGACTCTCCTCTCTCCACATCCTGTCTGTCTGCCTCACTCTGTAAGAGTGATGATTCTACTTATGTGAACTACTGCATCTAGCTTTAAGTGTATTCTAAGTGTTCAAACACAGGTGCTTACACTTTTAAAGCAACAAATTAGTCCACATCTCCACAGCGCACTCTGTAATCTTTTGATGCCTCTTTCCTGGTATGTTCTATTCCTAGAAGTCAGGAAGGATAAGAGGGAAAATTACCAAGCAAGCTTCATGGACACTGGCAAAGCAGCAATTGGGTAGCTGGTGGGTCTGAAGGTCGGTCAGTGGGCCAAAGGCCAGGCAATTAAACAGACCAGTTAGAGAACCAAGCAAGATTTTAAGTTGCACAAAGCCAGTCGCAAATGTTTTCAAGGTTTTATTGCAATTGCTACTTTATTGTCATGCTCTCCTCTCTGTTTCAGACAAAGCTTAAGAGAGAAGGGTGTGGGTTTGGTGTCTGTGGCCCTGGGACATGAAATTCTAGGTTGGGGTGGCCATTAGCTGGTGGATATGAGAGTTGGGAAAGCTCTGTTGATATACCCTAAGGTCAGGTATATCAACAGACAGGGAGCAGGGTGTATATTTTGAGGAAGCATTTAGGAGAGGAGGTCAGTAAGCAATCAGGAAGGGGAGGTAGATGTCTAAGTCCTCATGAAGGATCCAGACTATTGCCTCCACCTCAAAGTCTCTCATAAAAAAAACATGATGCCGGCCAGGTTGAAGCAGAAGGCTAGATCAAAGAGGTGGTCCCGGAGAGTTATTGCCTGGGAGATCGTGTCTTCTTGCTGGACCATATCTATCTCCTGCCACTGCTCACCCTCTGATGAAGCCTCAAAGTGTTCTTCATACTCCTCCTCACCCTGGTCTACAACATAAAAGAAGGGCAGAGATGGGCAGCTCCAGTCTCACTTCTAGTCTATATCAGAAAGGGGAGGAGGTGAACGGTTGAGAGATAAGTGAGGTCCTATTGCCAGTCATAACACTGGCCTTGACTCAGTCAGAGAACGCTTTATCTAGAGGGCTTTTCAAATCTCACTTCAACCCCATCTCAAACACAGGTGACAACCACGTCTCACTCTATTTCCCTCCTCCAAAGGAGTGAGAGATATTTTCAAACATGAAGGCAAAGAGGTCCTCTCTAGGCACTCTACTTCCTCAAAGGCCTTTGACAATTGTAGATAGGCCCCATGCTGTGGCCTGGCTAAGAGTCTTTGTAAAGCTAAACAATTTTACCTACAGCTATTATTTCATGCTATGGTGATAGGGAACATGAGTTATCTCCCAAAATTCAAACCCCAGATTGACCCTGACCAAGTCAGCTGCTGGAACCTGATGTGAACCCAAAAAACCCATTATGTCCAGCCCCCCACCCATCCTTCCCCTACCTCTCTCTCCTCTACCCACCTTCAGAGGACACTTTGTCTTTCTGACTTTTGTCATCATCCAAGCTTGCACTGACTATCAGAGTTTTCACCCCCTTCACTTGGAGCAGCAGCAGTAGCAGAAGCAGCAGAGCTGTCAGGAATGTTGCTCTGTGGAGCTGGGAGCCCAGAGAAGTCATGGGTCTCCTCTCCCATGCTGCCTCTGGCCCCAGTCCCCAGATCCCAACACCACCCCATCTCTTTCTTAGCTCTTACCCCTTGCCAGCATCGAGTTGCCTCCTTCTCTTCCATGGAACCTCTGATTCTATGTGTCCTATGACATTGCTGCCATGGCTATATCCTACATTCTAGATCTTTTTACCATTCCATTGCCAGAGAGATGTCCATAATGGATCACCTTATACACCACAACCTAAAAGGGTTCCAAAAGTTGCCAAGTATCATCATATCTATTACACCGTTAGATCTGCATAGTTACCTATACTCTAATGCAACAATATTCTCATAGTCACTACTTAGATGAGAAGTCACTGGAAAAACATATCTCCCACACAAGATGACAAGCATCAATATGCATAGCAGTAATCTCCATTGGTGCTTTTAAGTCTAAATATGACACCTGTCTATAATTCCATGTAGCTTTTCAATATGCAAAGTGTTTGGCACAGATGATGGCAACCACTTTCTACACGTCAGTATCCTCAGGCCCATATGTATGCCTGATGCTCTGCATGAAACTCGGTTTGTTGAAAACTGGGACTAAGGGCATAGGGGGAGGGGGAGAAAGTCCACACACCCAGTAAGGCAGAGAGAGACAGAGACACAGAACTTATGCTTGGGGCATAGGGATGAACAGAGATGGAGGCTGAGTGCTGGGCTGCTGCTGGTATAGCCCTTCCTTCCATTACTTCAGAGGGGAAGGAGCAGTAGGAATTTCACAACTTCATGGCTTGCCTGTGTTACAGAGTGACTTCAGGCCAGTTTGGGAAATTTGGTGAGACCCTGTCATATAAAAGTATATATACATATATATATATATATATATATATATATATATATATATATATATATATATAAAATGGCTGGAGATGTAGCTCAGTGGTGAAATGCCTGGCATGAATGAGAACCTGTGTGCAATCCCCACCCCAACAAACAAATGAACAAACACAAAATAAAAGAAATAGAGTCAAAAACATAGTTATCTTCTCTCTGCACAGAGGGGATTCTTTTTTCTTCTTTCAGTTATTTCCCTTCATCCCAGAATCTTTCACTGTTTTACATCTAGGCTGAAATACTGTCTCCTATTCTGTATCTTCTTGTATTCTCTGACACAGACAGAGGAGCTGCTTCAAGGATATCTGACAACTCCTTGCTCCATAGAGGGGTGGAAGTCAATGAAGAGAAAACAGTGTGGCAAGGAGTGAAAGCTTCTAAATAGTGCAATTCGGGAGAACTTGCCTTCCACAAGTCAGACCTGTTGGCTAGGTGGCAACGAGGACTCGAGGGTGGTGGGTAAAGAAGATGGCATAATGGTCCTTGCTGGAAAAACAAAAACAGACATGGGCCAAGAGCAGCAACAGGGCCCAGGGATAGGGAAGGTTTGTCATTCTTTCTCACCATGCACACATTGCCTGGAAACAGGTATGCAAGCACAGGTGTAAGCAAGGTACACAAACCTATACTTTCCTGCAAGAAAGAATTGCAGAGATGAGAAGATGAGATGAGATATGAGATGCTTTCCCTGTCTTCTCACTCCCTTCATTCTAGCAGGTACTCACATGAAGCCAGCTAGATCCCAGCTCTTTCTTCCTTGAGCTCCAAGCCTGGTGACGGGGAGACAGGAGGGTAATATAGAAGGACACTTTATGGTAGTGGAATAAAGGTATAAAAATGCAGTAACCTCGCTTACCCCAACCTTGTACCCATTGACCTGCAGATCCAGAGTGATGAATGAATGGAAAAACACACATACACACATACACAAATCTCCTCTTGGTTAATTTGGAGGAATAACTTCTTGGTTCTCTGGTATGCAGAGAAACTCACAGCTCTGTAGACATGAATGGGAGGGCAGCTGTGGGAGGAGCATCTGGAGTGGAAAGAGCCAACATAGGCTCACCATCAATGACTTCTACCTCTTTACCAGATCACATGCCTAACTCTTAACATCAGAAGTAAATCATGCAGAACCTGAGAATTACTTATTATGAATCTTCTTACAAATTAAAAAACATATAAAAGTATAAGGAAACAAACAACCAAAAAGAAAAAAGAAAAAAATCCCTAACTTCCTCCTCCTAGATACCTGTGAGAAGGTAGGAATCCCCTGGACTCAACAATGGGTATCATGCCTGCACCTAATATGCAACTGCCCTGCTGGGACAGTATTACAAGAGAAGGTGTTATCTAGAAGAAAGACTGCAGTGGCATTTGGTGCAGAAAGCGACAGGAGCATTGAGTAGAAAGAGATGACAAGAAAGGGCAACAGAACTGTGACATGACAATACAGACAAGACAAAAAGGAGAGAAAAGCCAGAGGAGGAAAGATTCAAAACTCTGCTTCACCAACAGATCGATGGAGATGGGACAAGGGATAGCTTGCTTCTCATCCAACTTATCCATACCTCTCCCATTGAAGAATCTAGTACAGGCAAGAAGAGCAAGGAAAAGAAAAGTTGAAGACGTGTGGGTGCTTGCTTCCTTTCTTCCTTCAGAGACCTATGGCCAATGTCCTTAGTGACCGAGCCTGCTCTGTGACTCTGACTGAGCCAGACTTCTCTAGCACAACCCCTGTCTACCCCACCCCCACCCCCTCAAGGATCAACTTTATGGCCTTAGTGTTTCCTTGGCAAGTGCACTGCTCATGCCCTGCTCCCTCTCTACTTATCAGCGCATCTATAACCCCCACCTTAACCTTATCACTCCCTCCATCTCCTTAGACTAGAAGTCCACAGGTCTCAGAGACCATTAGCACCCACACTGCCCCAACCCCCAGTGAGGCATAAAAATGCTCTACAAGGTGACCCTCCCACTCCTAGGGTAAGAACATTGTTTCTCCTTGTCTCAGTAGCTCTTCTTCATTTCTATATTTCCTTTTGTTTCCATTCTTGCTCTGATAGATATTTTATTCTCCGGATCAGTGCTCTCTCACTTGCCTCAAAAGGAAGGGGCGGTCCTAAGGATCTCCAAGAGAGTGTCTCAAGCATATGCCACTCAAGTCTCCCATATCTGCATGGCCCAAAGATTCCTAAGAACTACAAAGACCTGGAGAAGTATGAATTGGAAACTAAGGTCACAAGTTGAAAGCCTGCTTCGATGTTGTCTCCAGCCCAGGAGATGAGAGAGCACACTTCCTCTCAGGGTGGTATATTCTCATTCAAAAGCTGCCCTTGCTTTATTTCCACTAATCTCACAGGTCCATTGAAGGAACACTTTCAACAACAGTAATATATCTCACTGAAAGCCATAAAGACAATGCAAGATATTATTTGATAAAGGAACATTTGCCTTATCAAAACCCATTCCTCCTGCCAGTGTCGATAGTGTCTATGTGTAGAGAGGTTTCTCTATCCTTTAATCATTCTCAATTTCTGCTGTCTAACATCAGGAGTTACACAGAACTTCTTAGGAGTCTTCTAGGATTTACATCCCAGGGTACCTGTTTCACCTTCAGAATTATCTAGCCTTGCTCCCTCCCCAAATTCCTTGGCCCCACCTCTCAGCTTCTCCCAGTCTCAGCTGCCCAGCCCATTGCCCTTCCCCCTCCCTCTGCTAGGCTGTTTTATGCCCCCAGGCTCAGCTCTGGGAAGGTCCCCTCCCCTTCTCCCAGCAATGAGGCTAGTTGTTCAGTACACATGCATATATTCACACCTCACAACAACACACAGCACGCACAAGTTACTGGGAGATATATAAACCTTTCTTCACTCCCAACAGACCTAGACTTCTCAGTCAGCCTGTCTTCCTAGACTAGCTCCTTCCATGAGATTTGAACAAGTTGTAAGTACGTGCAAGAAGACATGGGGGCGAAAACTCCTTGGATCCAACTTCAGAAACTTCTCAACTGGTGGGTCAGAGAACAAGACTGGAATCAGCATGTGGATCAGCTTCATATGTTACAGCAGAAAAGGTAGGCTCTTCGAGGTGCCCACACTACTGCACTGAATCTTAAGTCCCTTGGTACATAGCTGCTTCCCTGAGAAAACACTCAGACTCAATGCCAGGCTCTTGTCTGTGTTCTCCCCTTCCAACCTAGATGACACGCTACTCCAGCTAGCCTGTGGTATGGACTTTAATGTGGAGACCTTGAATGTGTATGTAAAAGCAAAGCCAGAAGACAGCCAAGAGTTAAACTTCTTTTCCTGCCTCAAGAAAAGAGGTAGCAAAGGGACCCAAGGAGACAGATAGAAGCTAGGTGGGTTAGTGGGGAGGTCAAGCAAGAGAAGATGCTGGGGAGTTGCTTTTGTGGCAAAGGGATGATATCGCAGATTTTGAAGGAGCTTTTGTTTAGAGGACTTAAGGAAAGAAGGATCATGGAGTTGTCAACAGGAAGAATGACAGTTGGTTCCCTGGGCAAGGGGGAGGAGGGGTTTGTTTGTTTGTTTGTTTGTTTGTATAATGCCTGCAAGTGATTAGCTGAAGGCAACTCAGGTGAGATTGGAGTGCTAACTTCAATTCTACCTTCTAACAGTGTAGCGCTGGCCAGCAATCACAGAGATAACTAAAAGCCTTTAGTGTAGGGTTGTTAATCCATCTCTAGGTAGACCATTCCTTGACTGAACTCTGATCCAGAAGTAGGAAAAGCTTTCCAGGCAAGATCCTCCCTCAGGTGAGCTTCTACTTCAGAGTTTGTGGGATTTGCTTCCCCTGGAGAGATGGCTGGAACGCGGAATAAGCTGATGACAGAATGCCTGCCAGGGCTCAGAAGAGCCTTGTGCTTGGTCAGCATTCAGTTTGTCCTTCTTGAAAGTGTGAATAATTGTGAAGGAGTCTTGCATTTCCCATTTGTACTTCCACTGTCTAGGTCCTCTGTTTATTCACAAAGCTAGGTTAGAAAATAGGAACCTCAGCTTCTCTCTGTCTTGTACTCGAGCTGGACTAGGTTAGACTTTGAGTTCACTTGTTTTCTGGACTTTCCTCAGAAAAGCTGCAGAGGGTTCAAGGGTTAGATTGAACAAGAGCTTTATATAATAGTCTCAACACAAAGGGTAAACTCTGGAATCCAGCCCTAGCCACTCTGAGCTGGTCAGTGCCACAAGATTCAACTGAGACCAAGAGCTTAGCTGAAATAGGGCAGTGTCTGACTTCTGCCTCTTTATGATGCTCCTGGGAGTATTATGAGGGATAAAAAATTCTTTAACTATAAATTTCCCCCTCCCTCTTTTCTCCTATTCCCTCAAGACATGCTGGAAGAGAAAAATTGGGGACTTAGAGAAATCAAGAAGAAATAACCATCAGCTCTCTCTCTTCTGCTTTCCCTATGGCTCCCAAATTGCTAGATTTATATTTGCCTTTGGAACCCAAATTATGTTGTCTAAGAAAGTCTGGCTTCATCTTTATCTCCTATTCCATTTAGATCCAGGCAATGTCAAAAGCAAAGATGAACACAGAGATGTTTGTAAGAGAACCATCTCAACCAGCTGAGAAGCCCAGAGCTCAATTCTCTTTGGTTGAAAACAAAGTATTTAGAGTTTTAGATTTAAAGGTTAAATATGGGAGGAAGGCATGGCCTATATGTTAGCATTTCTTCTAGGCTCCGCCCCACAGTTACCTGCCAACAGCCAGGTATGCCTGACTCACTATAAAACAGGCTGCTTGCCCCCTCCTCACTCTCTTCTGCCTCTCTCTCTCTCTCTCTCTAACTCTCTCTCTCTCTCTCTCTCTCTCTCTCTCTCATTTTTGTTTTTTAAAGACAGGGTTTCTCTGCGTAGCCCTGTAAACCAGGCTGGTCTTGAACTCAGAAATCTGCCTGCCTCTGCCTCCCAAGTGCTGGGATTAAAGGCTTCTGCCACCACTGCTTAGCTTCTGCTCTTCTCTTGCTCTCTTCCCCTCTTCCCACTCTGCCCCCCCATTGTCCAGCCTTCTCTCTCTCTCTCTCTCTCTCTCTCTCTCTCTCTCTCTCTCTGCCTTTCTGTGTCTCTACTACCCTCTACCCTCTCAACTCCTCTCCCCATGCTCTAAATAAATTCTACTCTATTCTATAGTATCCATTCTATAGTATACTGGTCATGTGGCTGGTACCTTAGGGAGAAGAGATGCAGACCCGCAGAGGCACCCCACTTCCCCATACCATATCTTGCTTCCACCAAACATATCCCTGGCTTCTTTTTCTTTTTATAAAACACAACACTATAGGCAGCCCAAACACTTTATTCCCAGCTGAGAAATGGATTTAAACAACCCAAAGTAGTGGTGAGAACTTGAGTGGGGACAAATGTAAGAGTCCAGGGCTTAGCTTTTTCTTGTTGTTGTTGTGTCTAGGTCATGAATTTGTAGGGCTTAAAACTAGCTGCAGTCTTTCAAGTGCCTGGTCTCGAAATTCTCCTTGGCTACAGAGAATAGGTCTAGCTGGCCTAGGAGCCTGGAGAACTGAGAGAAATATCTCCTTATCCTCTTCATTCTCTTCCTCTTCTTCCTCATATTCCTCCTCCTCCTTCTCTTATTCCTCCTCCCTCTCTTCCTCCTAATCTAACTTTCAGGATCCTGACATTTAGATGAAGTCCACCAGGCCTAAGGGTCTTTATTTTAATTTTTCATGAGAATACTCTAAAACCCACTGTAGGCCTTGGGCTCTCCTTCCTCAAGAACTATCCTTTGTGATTGGTTTGTTTAATTAATTAATTTTTAATTTTGTATGTTTTAATTAAAATATAATTACATTACCTTTTCTCTTTCCTTTCCTCCCTGCAGCCCTTCCCATGTTCCCCATACCCCTCAAACTAATGACCTCATTTTCTTTGATGGTTTTATATACACACAAGCATACACACGTGTGTGTGCAAAAATATGAATACAACATGCTGAGTACACTTTCATTGTTTTTGTGTAAATAATTCCAGTGTATATCACTTTGTATTAGACAAACAGTTAAGGAGCTCACCTCTGAGAGAGGCTGTTTCTCCCTCTCTCAGCAGTCACTAGTTGTCTGTGGTCCTTTGTCTAAGGATGAGACTCTAATGTTTTCTCCACTTCAAGTTAATATGTTTATTGACCCTGTTGCTATTCAGGTCTTGTCTAGGCAACCATTTCTAAGAGACACAGTCTAATAGCAGACTTTCTGGTCCTTGAGCTCTTACAACCTTTCTTCCTTCTCTTCTGTGATGTTCCTGAGTAGGAGTGCTGAAGATGAATGCACTAGAGTTTGTAACCCCATATTCCATTGATCTCTGCATGGTTTCCAGTTGTGGATTTCTGTAACAGTCTCCATTTGCAGTAAACAGAAGATTCTTTAATGATTGAGAGCTATACCTAACTGTATGTATAGGGACAAGTATTAGAATATTGTTAAGAATTATACTGGTCTAGCAAACTGGTAGTAATTGGCCCTCTTCTAAGATTCATATCCTCACTAGCCCCATGTACTTGGTTGTTTTTAGTACCAGGCATGAGTTCCTTCCTGATAATTGGACCTTAAGTTCAGTTAGACAGCTATTGGTTACTGCAGAGATAGGACTATAACTATTGCATCTTCAAAGATAACTTGCCAATCTGGTCAGTTTTGTGGTTCATAGATGTCAATAGCTAGATAGGACTATTGGTTGCTTCTGTTCATTGGCAGCTTGCATAATACTTTCTGGTACAATGGAAGATAGACCATAGACAAGAGGCTTTCAGGTTAAATCCAGCTTGAATAATTTGAGACATATATAAGTTCAGTTTCTTCAGACATATGAAGAATTGTCCCATCTGTTGATCAACTCATAGCTAAGACTCAGGCTACACATGTCTTCATTTTATAGGGTCAATTAACATGAGAGGGACAAAGGAAATATGATGAGCCTTAAAATAAGCTCTTTTCCCAAGGTCTACTTATCCCTTGAGTCCAACCAATAACTCAGGAGAGACAAAGTTGATGTGTTACTTTGTACTGTGAATGTCATGACTATCTCAGAGAATTCTTCTGCATTCTCTGACCATGGACCTGCCTCTGATGGTCACTAATGGGCTTATTCTCATCTTCTTCCAGTATTTGGGAATCTCCACTGCTTAGAGCAGCCAAGGAAAATGATACTTGCACACTTAAGAAACTTCAACATGACCAGAACTGTGACTTCTGGCAAAGAGGTGAGATCAGAATTAGTGGAACAGTATTTGGAAATGGCTGCATGGAGAAACTGCTGAGGTGCTTCTGGAACTAGGACTCTCTGGAAGGAGAATTGTAAGTGTTTGGTATTCTTGGCTTACTCCATTCCAGGAGCTCTGGGAGAGACAGCACTGCATGTAGCCGCCCTCTATGACAACCTGGATGCTGCTATAATGTTGATGGAGGCTGCTCCATACTTGGTCACAGAGTCCACACTGTGTGAGCCGTTTGTAGGTGAGGAGGCTTCACAATAACTAAAAGCTAACTAAATGTGGGTGGGTAATCTACCATTTCTAAAATATACCTGTATAGGGTAGGCTCAGGAAGTGGAGGAGGGTCCTCATGAGTCGAGACAAATACACAACTTTGCTGCTTGGGTTTTATCTGCTATGGCTGGCTTTTAGTTTTTCTTATTTCTCTTTAGTCTTCTCAGAGTCCCTCAGACCATTTGTTTGATTGTTTCTCTCTCTTTCTCTCTCTCTCTCTCTCTCTCTCTCTCTGTCTGTCTCCTGATTATATGTATAACAACCCCTAAATAAAAGAAGTACAGTGGCATTGCTTCAGGAGTCTGAGGGTTTAACGATCCTTAGTTCCTGACTATTCTCCAGTCTACATTAGATATATGTCTGAAGAGCTGTCAGGAAACTTCTATAAGGGGTGCTGGGATGTTATCTTCTAGACAGAACTATTGTTCACAGTATTCTTTGGGCCAGGTCAGACTGCACTGCACATTGCAGTCATGAACCAGAATGTGAACCTGGTCCGTGCTCTGCTGGCCCGAGGCGCCAGTGCCTCCTCCAGAGCTACAGGCTCCGCCTTTCATCGAAGTTCGGACAACCTCATCTACTATGGTAAGATCCAGGGGCAGGCCTAGAGAAAAGGAGGGTAGAAAAGTAGCCTTTGCTTGGTTTCATTTTTTGAGAAGTTGGGAGGGGTTAATCCTTCTAAGGCTTAGAACCAGAGGCTAATCCCTCCACAACATTCCATCACATTTTTTTTCCTTGGGCTGTGCTGGGCAGGTGATCCCAAACCCATAGATGACATGCAGGAGGAGGAGGCAGGTGTGGGTTTGGAGGACAAAAGTTCCTTTTACCATCTGATCCTACTGTCTACTGCATGGATTTCTTTGTGTCCACAGGAGAGCACCCTTTGTCCTTTGCTGCCTGTGTGGGTAGTGAGGAAATTGTTAGGCTGCTCATTGAGCATGGAGCTGACATCCGTGCCCAGGACTCTCTAGGTAAGAGCTGGGATGAGGAGGGATTCCTGTGTGCTGAGAAGACCATGGGCGGGGGGGGGGGGGAGCACACACACATGCAAAAGAGAGAGGCAGAGAGAGAGAGAGAGAGACCAAGACCACCTTAGGATAGAGGATGAAATCTTCACCAACTCTTAATACTATGGTCACGTGATAGTCTCTGTTGTCCCCAGGAAATACAGTACTACACATACTCGTCCTGCAGCCCAACAAAACCTTTGCCTGTCAGATGTACAACCTGCTACTGTCCTATGATGGGGGAGACCACCTGAAGTCCCTGGAACTTGTGCCCAATAACCAGGGACTCACCCCCTTCAAGTTGGCTGGGGTGGAAGGCAACACTGTGGTGAGAATCCATCCTTAAGGTGTCTCCTTAGTGATCTTTCCCATCACTAATATGGGTAAATGACTTCATCGATGGATATTCTCCAGATCATCTTCTAACACGCTAACCACTCAAATCTTCTCTTGCTTCACCAGATGTTTCAACATCTAATGCAGAAACGGAAGCACATCCAGTGGTCCTTTGGGCCCCTAACATCTTCACTCTATGACCTCACAGAGATTGACTCCTGGGGCGAGGAGCTGTCCTTTCTGGAGCTTGTGGTTTCCTCCAAGAAGAAAGAGGTATAGATGTCATAACAGGTCCAAAAACTTCATGTGAAGGAAGATGTGTTGAGATGTGGCTTTTCCATCTACTGAGACACTTTGATTCCAAGATACTTCAGAGCTTTACAATAGATAGAGAAAATTCTCTAAGAGAAAATCGTTTCTATAGGTGCAAATAACATCCAACATTTATCTTCTGAGACTACTTCCGTCCTGCTTGGCTCTAGTGTCTCTCTTTACATATCTCATTCTAATTTTTCAGATAAAGAACCTTCTAACTTGGGTCACTTCCTTCCCATGTTCCTTCCTATCTTCCTTCCTTCCTTCCTTCCTTCCTTCCTTCCTTCCTTCCTTCCTTCCTTCCATCATTCAGTGTATTGAGTGCCTATTTGTCACAGACAATATACCAGAAACCAAAGAGATAGATAGAGGCAAAAATACATATGCTTTCAGACAATTTCTTCTGTTTTGGATTAATGTTCTTGTAAACTTCAGTAGAGTTTGATCTGTACAGTGCTGGCAGTACACACTGTGTATACATAGAGGCAGGAAAGTAGAGGTGGGAATAATTCAGATAGATGTAATAAAACATCGACAGCAAGGTATAAAGAGAAGATAATCAATGAGATGAAGAGACATCTCTAAAAGGAGGGAGAGGCAGATTCAAATTAAGCACGAATGATTAGCCACATGTAAATCAAAACAAAACAAAACAAAACAAAACAAAACAAAACAAAACAAAACACCAATCATTTGAAGGTGAAAGAAGACTTTCTAGATATGCTTGACAATCCAGGGCAGAAAGGTGGAGGTGCCTCCAGAGAGGAAGTATATTCCCCCCCCCACCCGCCCCCCCCCATACACAAACACAAAAGTTGTCCATCACTGAGGACACAAAAACAAAAAATCAAAACCAAATGACAAAACCATAAGACTTTCACATAAAAATTTCCAGGGATGGAGCAACATAAAGACAGTTGAGATACAATGGACTGAATGGCATAGAGAAAGGAAGAGACTAGAGTGGAGAAAATAGCTCTGTCTTTCAGAAACCTATAGATATTGGTAAAACTGAGTTTCTGTTGACTATCTGCTATATAACGATTTCTTAAGAACTTTTATAGAACCACAAAGCATGAAAGACTATTATAACTAGTGAGCAGCAGAAAAACTGAAGAGCCACTTTGTATGATTCTGTAACAGTCTTAGGAACACCTAAAGTTTGAGCAAGTTTTCTTAGGAGTACAACCCCTGACCCTACCGTTTCTTTCTTTCTTTCTTTCTTTCTTTCTTTCTTTCTTTCTTTCTTTCTTTCTTTCTTTCTTTCTTTCTTTCTTTCTCTCTCTCTCTCTTTCTCTTTCTTTCTTTCCTTCTTTCTTTTTCTTTCTTTTCTTCTTTCTGTTCTTCTTTCCCTCCCTTCCTTCCTTCCTTCCTTCCTTCCTTCCTTCCTTCCTATCTTTCTTTCTCTCTCTTTCTTTCTACATCTAAACCTTAGAGTTTATTTCTTTTTTCCACTAATTTATTTATTCATTCATTTTACACATCAATTGCAGGCCCTCCTCTCCTCCCAGTCCCACCCTCACCTCCCACCCCCCTTTTCTCCCTCCACTTTTTCTGAGAAGGGAAGGCCCACTTCCATTCCCCATGGGTACCAACCTGCCTTGACATATCAAGGCACAGAAAAACTAGGCATCTCCACCACTGAGACCAGACAAAGCAACACCAGCTAAGGGAGCAAGATCCAAATGGAGCCAACAGTTTGAGTCAGCCCTCTCTCCATTTGTTAGGGGACCCACATGTAGACCTTGCTGCCCATCTGCTACATATGTATAGGGGGCCTAGTTCCACCCATTTATAATCTTTGGTTGGGGGTTCAGTCTCTATGAGACCCCATAGGCCAAGGTTAGTTGACTCTGTAGGTCTTTCTTATGGTCTTCTTGACACCTCTGGCTTACTCATTACTATTCCTCACCCTTCCACAAGACTCCCCAAGCTTTCTGCCATGTTTGTCTGTAGGTCTATGCATCTGTTTCCATTAGCTACTGGATGAAGCCTCTCAGAGGAGAGTTATGTCAGACTTCTGTCTGCAAACATAGCAAAGTACCTTTAATAGTGTCTGGGTTGGCTCTCTCCCATGGGATGGGTCTCAAGTTGAGCCAGTCATTGGTTGGCCATTTCTTCTATCTCTCCTTTGTTCTTTCATATCAGATATTAGTTACTTGCATTCTCCTATGGGTTTTACACAACCTGTACCAAGTACTTTTCTTTAGCACCCCCTATTTTGCTTCTATTTATAGTTCTAACAATTGATACTCTTAGTACCATCTTAAAAATAAAACCTTTCTATTTTATGGCAAAAATAGATTCTCTGGTTGGGGGCTCCTCAACTTCCCACCCTGGATTGTTGAACATATCTGGAAACTTTCTTCTTCCCTCCTCCCTCAAGGGAATTTTTTTCCTACCTAATCCTGTCTGCTTCGCTTTGAATTTGCTTCTTTTCGGATGTTTTGTCTTATCCATTATCTTCTCTCCTTTGCATCTTGTTAATTACTTCTCTTAGAGCACCATCCATTCTGCCATCTCCTATATTACTTTTCACCAGTCTAACCATACTTCCTATGCAAATTGGACTGTTTCTTGCTAGAACTTCTCAGTTGCTTTCTGTTATATTCAGAAAAAGAAATCAAACTCCCTACTGTGAATTTATAATGCATCTACACAGTTATCATTGTTATCATTTATTTTTCCCATGTAATTTCTGTCTACCAGTCTCAGCAGATTCTCCCATGGTCCCAACCACATCTTATGTGCAAATGGGCCATGGCTTCTCAGACCTTCCTACAGTAGTTCAGTCACCTAACTACTGGTCATCTATTATAGCCTCAATGTTGTTGTATGTGCTGCGATTACTTCTGTAATACTTCTATAACACTAACACAAAACCTACCATACAATAGAAATTAATAATTTCTTATTAAAGAAATAAGTGTTTGGATGATGGTGATGATAGTTGCTTCCCTGTCACCTGGAATGCAGTTCAAACCTCAACACTACTAATTGTTCATTTTGTATTGTTCTTTCTTTCTGACAGGCTCGACAGATTCTAGAACAGACCCCAGTGAAGGAGCTGGTGAGCCTAAAGTGGAAAAAATATGGACAACCTTATTTCTGCCTCCTGGGTGCTCTGTACATCTTCTACATGGTCTGCTTCACCACATGCTGTGTTTATCGCCCCCTCAAGTTCCGTGATGCCAACCGTACACATGTTCGAGATAACACCATCATGGAACAGAAATCACTACAGGTAATTCTTCTTCAAAGGGATGAAAGGGAATGGTGGCATGGGATGATGATGTTGTCTCCAGACCATATTGATGCTCTCCAGGAAGGACACTGTTCATAGGCTTAGGAAGTTGCCAATACCTCAACAGTAACATAGGAATTAGACAGGAGATAGGGGGCCATAGATGGAGCCTCATCAGTAAAATGTTTGTGTAGGAAGCTACAGATTTTCTCATAAAAACTTCATTAAATGTTTGGTATTACCAACCTTGCTCATTTGTGGAAATGAGTTCTTCTTTACGGTGGGTCATCTATGTCTTTGTTGGAGACTCTACTGAAAGATGCTCAAAAGGGGCAGTAGTTGAGTGTGATTCACCTCTGTAGGACTGCCATTTTATAATGCCCTGCAGAGGGATGGGGTGGTAAAGATGTACAAGTAAAAGTGTGGAAAGATTAAAATTGATGTCAAAAAAATCAAATGTCCATTTTGTTGTAAGAAAGAGAATAGATTCTGAGGAGTAGCTTTGACCACATTTGTGAAGGAGGGGAGAGGGAGAGAGATTGTTTTATCACAAAGCACAGCATAAAGAATGGCATTCACCAGCATGTCAGGAATAGACACAAGTGCTTAAAGGAATTTTCTCTCTGTAGCTCCATCTGGGCATGAAATTTCAGACTCAATATAAGCAATAGGAATAGCTAAGAAAGATGAGTGACACTAATAGTAATTAGGAGGCTAAAGGAAATGACTAGAAATAGAGAAATAATATAACCAGGAGCCAGCTGAGAGTAGATAAGCTTTCCCATTATCTTTGCCTCTGAGTCCTCCCTCGTGTTCTTTCCCCACTTTTGTATCACACTTACACTGAGGTTACACATTGGCAATGCAGATGAGGTTCCACCCTAAATGAACTTTGATGATGAGCAATTAAATAAGACTAAATCCCACATGTGTTTTTCTCATCGGGGAAAGATAATTCAAGAATTATGCATAAACGTATTTCTTTGACCCAGATAGTCTAAATTATGTTTAAAAGATCCATTTTTTTGCCTCAAGACTGTATATAGCATAATGATAGCTAAATGCCCCAGTCATCCTTCTTTCTTTCTGGGAGAAAGATTATTTTCTCCTTAACATCTTTAGTTCTTTCAATTTGCTTCAGTCAGTTATCTTGGACAAAATAAAGGACTCTTATTAAATATTCTTTCATTGGCAATGGGGCAAGGAGCAAGAAAGTCAATGTTACAGTGCTAAGAGATTTAGATAACAAAGAACATCAATGAATGGTCCCTATGCTTTGGTTAATCTTTAAGCTTTAGCCCTGAGTTTCTAGAATATTCTAGGAGCTCCTGATCTTTTCAATATTATTTGGAATGCTCTGCTGTTACATTATACCAAATTGCTTGAATAATAGGAAGTTCTCTTTTTTTTCCTACTTCTTTATTATTTGAAAGTCTCAGAAATACAAAGGTATAAAAATATGCTATCTAGATTTAAATTCAATTGTTAACCAAGTAGTTACCCCAGGGAGCTTTGATTAAATAAATGAATTTAAATTTGTTTAAATAAATAACTTTAACAGTCAAAAATACTAATAGCACCAAGGGTTTTGGAGCACTCTAGGACTGCTTTTGTGGATCTTTTATAGTCTGGAAACCACTGGGCTCTAGGACCTTAAAAAAATATTCCAACTTCATATGTGGGATTTTATGATAACAGTCCATCAGCTCCATCCTGGACATTTGGAAGGAAAGGTGGAAAATCTTTTATTTGCACGAGGTAGCACAAAGTACATAAAAATTGAGCCATATTAGGGTGGGGTTAATTTATCTTCACTCAGATTTAGAGATGTCAAGATGACTATGTGCTCTATTGGTCAGTCACAGAGTTTTCAAGTAATTGGGAAGTTCAAGGCCTGGGAGCCAGATTCCTTAGATTTTAAATACTAACTCTGAAATTAAATAGTTGTGTGGTCAGTAATAAATCTTATTGCTTTCTAGATCTGTGTATTTTAAACAAGACTACATGTACAGATTTGGGAAGCTAGTAAAAAATAGATCCTCATGCTACAAACCAGACCTAAATAACTGAGAATGTATGAAGTAGAACCCTGGTCTTGGTATTTTAAAGAAGCTCAAGTGACTAATATTCAACTAGGATTGAGACCTACTAGATTCCATCCTGCAGGTTTGTTTCTAATTTTCTAGTCACAGAGTCACTAAGATTTTTAGTGGACTATTTGACATGAGAGTATTGACTTATTACCATAACCATTACAACTAGGCATGGTTATGCATGTTGTTATCCCAGCACACAAATGGCTTGCTTGATGTTATATGGAGAGTAACAGAGTATCCAGGGCTATTAATCAAGATAACTATGTATCTATCTATGTATCTATCTATGTATCTATCCATGTATGTATGTATGTATGTATGTATGTATGTATGTATGTATGTATATATGTATGTGTCATCTATCTATCCCTTTTGAGTTCTAGAAAAGATTCTGTCAAGTTCTTTGCTGTTTTTTTTTAGAAACATTTCAATGCTCTATTGACGAAAAAAATAATGCTCAATAGAAGTGTAGATATTAGAAATTCAACAACTGTGATTCATGTAAAACACAATAAAGCTAGTATTCTTGCCTAAATATTTATAAATTGATATACAGCAAACAAATTAGCATAAGAATATAAGTTGCTAATTGCTTATTATTAAAACTTTACCCAGAGAGAAAGGGTACAGTGGTAAGATACACAGCATACAGAACAAGGATGGTTCCTATCAGAGGCAGGAAATTCCTCTTCAGTGTCTAGAAAAGAAGATTTTTCTGAAACAGAGAACGGAGTCACATGCCACAGATGAGACTGTGAAGGCAGATCCTTCCCAAATTGTGTAAGCTACTCTGGACCACTCAAGGTTAATCTTCATCTTCAAAGTTACAGAATGCTCAGAATTTTAAATATGAAATTAGCCTGGCCAGAATGGAGTACTACTTTCTACATGGGCTAGGGAGGCTTCAAACTCTTGGCAGGACTCTTGTTTCAGCCTCCTGTGTCCTATGATTACAGCCTTGTACCACCCCACTTGGATATAATAGACATTAATAAAATCTTCCAGCCAAATAGTGTACTAGGGTATAAAACAGACTATGAAGGATTAAGAAGCTATATAGATATCAATCAGGTGCCTATTATAGTTTTCCATGCAAGAGAATGTGGTCATTTGGCATAGTGATTTCATGGGGAGGTGGTGAGAAGAGTTGGCATCAGGAGACTTAATGAAGGTAAAAATCATCATTTCTTTGTGATGGATATAGACAGTGAAGGGGAAGACAATTCCAGGAATTACACATTGTTTCCTATCCATTTGAAATCATCTTTTTGGCACAGAAAATGAGATGATTCCATATGCCCTTCTCTCTCATAAGTTCCAGACAACCCAGGGCATCATAGCTCTTTAACACCCATCCGATCTCCAATTTTGCACAATCCCTATTCAAGACTTTTTTTCCAGCTTCCTGTGGAACAAGCATCCCAATTAAAGCCAAATAAAGATATACAAGAAACAAGGAGCCTGGGAGATAAAGATACCCTCTACTGAGCCCTTACTACGTGTACCCTGGATATATACGTTGGAGACCTGGTTAAGCTAATCTGAAGTTTCTATCAGTAAAGCTGGAGTAAGACCAAGATGTTGCCTTTTTAATAAGCTACCAGGTGAAGACAATGTGATTCTTTAAGTCAATCTTTTTATACAATGAAGCAACCCATCATTTAATATTGCTCTTATTCATAAATAAAATGAGCCCCATTGAAACAGTGGCGGCTACAAAGCTAAAAGATACTAAGCACTTTGACAGAGATTTAGTTAGCAAAGGCAGATGTTAGACTTCAACTGTCCATCACCTTACAACCTTGCATTATAAATATATAGACAAGTGATTTCTCCCTCAAGAATCATAGGCTATATCCTAGTCATTTTTCATTGTATATGAATTACTTGGCAACTTAATGCCCCAAGGCTTTAACCTAGCTGGGATCCACCATCGTCACCTTTTATGTAGAAATCCTTGTAAAGGTGAGCATACCCTAAGTGAGGAAAGTGTATCAGATATGAAATATCTCCTGCCCCCAGCTGCTGAACTACTCGCTATTCTCCAGTTTTTATAATCATAACTATCATCTTATGTCCCTAGCCTATTAGATATAGAGTAAATCGAACTTTTTTGGGAATAGGTAATTGTTCTTAGACCATTGTGGAGAAATGGTTCTATTCACTGTTCCCAGACCCCTTAGAAGATGAGGGGGCTATTAATTTCAAAGCCCTCTCTGGAGGGCTCAGAACCACACTTAGTTTCATGAAAGTGTGTGGGAGTAAAGGCAAGAATACTGTATTGGGTAGAATTTTTGTGCTACATGGAATCTTTATCATCCAGAATATCTGTATCTATCTCTGTCTCTCTCTGTGTGCTTCTGTCTGACTCTCTGTTTCCATTTTTGCCTCTTTCTCTCTCTGTCTTCATATTCTCTTATTAAAACACTGGAATGGTTTTGACCTTCTTGGCCTAATTCCTGTAGTTTCTTAGATACTACCTTTTTTCAATTTAAATTTATCAGTAATCTCCATGGTTCCACATACTTAATGTTCAAAGCAAAAAACAAATGAAGATGACCAGAGGTTCTGGGTTTTATAGCAGTTAGCAACGTAGCCATTTAGGTGTTATTTCAATTTAAACCTTAAATGGTGAAAAAAGAGATTGGGCTAAGCCCTTACAAAGGGGAAAGGGAAGTGATCCCTGCCAGCACCTGCCAGGGTGAGCCAAGGTTGTTAGTTTTTGGTCAGCCTGAGTTACGTAGTGAGATGCCCACCCCACCGTATCAAACTAAGAATACCAGAACAGAGTAAAACAAAAGAAGAAAGGGGTGCAACCCTTACAAAAACAACTCACAAAGGAGTGGCCACTCTTACTTATTTAATGACTTCTTGGAAGAGAGAAAAAAATTTCTCAATCCATTTTCCTGAGAAAAGCATCCCAACTTACTGGCTTATTTCCCATCAATAACTTTCAGGGAAAGCTGCTTCTCCCCAGATTTCACAGTCCCCCAGTATCCCCCCAACACACACACCTGTGAATGAATTTCTGGGTCATAAACTCTGAGAAGGAAATATTTCCTGGAAACAGGATCCTACTTTCCTATGGCCAGCAGTCCTTACCTCGGGATGCATACCATAAAAACCTTTAGATTCCTTGAAGAAAAGTAATGAGTTGACATAAACTATCCTGAGATCCTGCTCCCCGTTTGTGTCGTGGTTAAACACTTATCAGTTAATTCTTGTGGACAGTACTGTTAGGAAACTCTGTTCAATCTATAGAATCAGAGAAATCCTCCTTTGACTGGCGACAGGTCCTTTTAAGTCTGTGACTTGGGGAGCAAAATCAAAAGTCTGAACTGGATTTTTAAACTTGTTTTTGCGATCTACAGTGGTTGGTATTCCTAGCCTTTCTCTAGAGGGTGTACACCTAGCTCTTCCAGTTCCCTGGTGTCTTAGGCTCTCCTCTGCACTCTCCTGAGCATTCTATCCAGAACAGTCAGCTCAAAAAGAATAGTTCAGTGAAGTGTGAGTGACTAGTCCCTGCAAGCAGTCTGATTAATGGTAACAATTAAATTCCAGGTTATCCCTACTCTTAAAACTTCAGGTTGTTAATAATTCCTAGAATTCTTAGCCATGTGGCAAGGTAGAAAATTCTGGTTACTTTCGGGAAAAACTTATTTTTAGAGGATTAGTGTATAATAAGATGGTTTTTTTACATTTCAAGCAACCTTGAGCAAGGACTCTGCTAGTCTTAAAACAACATAGGCAAGTGCCATATTTTGCACTGGTTTCTTTCCAAATAGGCTTCTCCATTTCTACTCACTTGTTTATTTCCCTCTTTCATCTGCATCTTCCAGGGAAAGCTGCTTCTCTACAGCTTCCACAGACCCCTTCTTTCTTTGCTTTCTTTCTCAAAATGCTGTAAACTGTGTATAAAAGGGAAGTGTCAGATGCTAATGTCCCCAGGATGCTCTAAGAGATAGGTAGTACTCTGACATATCAGTGCTCCAGGCAAGGTCTATAATCAGAGTACACTAGGTGCCCACAGGGGCACATCTGAGCTAGTTGCAGAAGGGCATGGAAAGAGAACTCAGAAAAATGCTGACCTGGCCTGTATCCTGAAGCATAAAGAAGAGTGAACTAGACAGATGTGGTAGCAGAGGTTTATTAAGGAAAGATTTGTATATTCTACTATAAGGGCTGGTTAACACAACTCCATTGCTTAATGTGTCTGCAGCCTACATAGAGCATAAAAACTCAAGGCAGAGGGAGGTCAGAGTAATGAGTTTGTAGTGATATTTAATTTGGGCTTTACATTTGATCTTTATCTTACAATGAACACTTCTAATTAAAAGAACACATATACATACATAGATTTTAAAAATCAAACAAAAGTGCTGAGCAGGAGCGACCATTGCTGTGTGTGATGGCATACACCTATGATTCTAGCATTCAGGAGGTTGAGACAGATGACCCATGAGTTTAAGGTCAACCTGCTCTATACAATGTGTCCCAGGACACCCATGGGCTAAATGGTAAGACTTTGTCTCAAATGAACAAACAAACCAACAAACCAACCAACCAACCAACAACAACAAAAAAAAAAAAAACCCATCAACAATAGATAGGTAGGTAGGTAGATAGATAGATAGATAGATAGATAGATAGATAGATAGATAGATAGATAAACAGAATTAGAACCAAATAAAACAAAGTAGCAATTACATCCTGGGCCAACACTCTTCCCCAGGCGTTTCTCATTCCAGGGAGCTCAGACAGGTTTTATCTTTTTTTTTTCCGCAGGAGTCCCTCCTTTTATCTCTATTTGTTAAAGTGTTCAGACTGTACCTAGTGACTTTCTCCCCTGAAAAGTATTTAGGGAATACTGTCTAATACTATCAGGTATTTATCCTGAAGGTATTGAACAGCTATGGAAGACATTAACAGAAGTCATGTGATAATGTTCACATTTTCAAAAGATTAGTCTGGGAACTTGGAGGGAAGAAGAATCCAGGGATGGAGGGTAAACACGGTGGCAGACAGCCATGTACCCACCTGAAGGCTCTGGGATCTGCTAAATGAAAGAAAGCGAAGCACTGAAAGAGCTCTGCGGAGCCAACAGGAGCTGAGGCTGTGCGGCTGTGGTACCGTAAACAGTTTGCCAAACACAGCCTCGATCCCCAAACCTTGTTTTCAGAACCGCAGATCTAAAGAAGCATGCATGAGATGTTTAATTTAGACAGAACATCTTGATCACAACCCCTAAGGAGTAAAATTTTAAATCTTCAAAAGGCAATTTTATTATTTGTCTGGGCTTAATTCTGGGGAAGCTTAAGATAATTAGGTCAGAGGGATCTCTATCACTTCTTGGATCATCAGAGAGGTATCATTAAAATTCAAGCTCTCTTCCCATTTTAAAAGCACTGCCATTTCTTTACACTGTAAAAATACTCATTCTAGATGAAAAGGAGTTTTATGTCGTAATAAAACAATATGAAGGCCAATATATTAAGTGCCTAATACAATTGTGAAATAATGACATATTTCACACACACACAGAATATATATATATATATATATATATATATATATATATATATATCAAGAAAAGCCCTTTATTTTCTTTAGTGGGCTCACAGAAGACCCCACATTCTGCAGCCATGTTTAAGAGACCATACCCTAGGAGAAAAGACAGCCTGATGCTCAAGCAAAAACTTGCAGTCCCTGGATGCCTATCAGACTGCTGGATTTGTGGAAAGGAATGTCTCAAGATTTAAAACAAAACAAAACAAAACAAAACAAAACACAAAATCTGATGGAGAGGAGAAGAGGCGTTGCTGGGGTGACGTGGGGAAACCTAGAGAGATTGGATCCCGGTTTTTCTATAAATGGTATTATTGCTGCACTGACCTCTAGGGGCACTCTTGCCTTCAGAGCTCTATGACTTATTTTGTCAGCAGTGTTTACAGCTTCCCACATTCTTTCTTTTGAAACAAAGTCTCAGATTGACCAGGAAGGACTTGGATTTGTTATGCAGTGAAACAATGGGGTTTACACTCAGAACCCTCCCAACTCCACCTCTTGCTTGCTAGGACTTGGCTTTGAATTCACAGTCCTTCTGTCTCTACCTCAAGATTTCTGAGATTACAATTTTTTACTATCATTCCGTTCTCTGTCTCTGGAGACAGTGAAGGGAGAAAAAGTTGACATAATCTAGATCAGAGGTTCTCAACCTATCAGTCACGACCCCTTGAGGTCCCATATCAAATATCCTGCATAACAGATATTTACATTACAATTCATAACAGTAGCGAAATTATAGTTTTGAAACAGCTAGAGAAATAATTTTATGGTTGAAGGTCACCACAACACAATGAACTGTGTTAAAGGGTTGCAACATTAGGAAGGGTGAGAACCTCTGGTCTAGACCAACTTACCAAGATACAAAGTTTTAAAAATAATTTAAAACTGTTGTGCAGAAACAGATTGACTGGTCTGCTTTCTGTATTTAAAGTTTTTTCACACTTAATGTGTTTATTAGTTATTCCTCTCCTTACCTAAGGTCTTACAATGAATTGGCATGGTTTGCAGTTAGAGATAGATTCTACAGGGGCAATAAATAAATACAAGAACATATTCTGTGTACAGAATTTCAGTAGAGATAAAATGAGCTCATAGAGTTGCCAGGGCTGAGGACAAAATAAGCAAAGAAAATACATAACAAGCAAACAAGAAACACTGAAGCAGCCCCAAAGCATTTCCAAGGCTTAGACATATAATTCCATGTTAAAATTGTACATATTTTTTCCAGAAAACTTTCTTGTATTCTCAAGTGACTTCTAACTAGGTAAGAATTACTGCATGATGTTGTAGTAGGATAGCCTTCATCTCACCTTGACCCCAGAACTGTCTTGTCTTCTCAGAATAATCCGAGTCCCTCCAGAAAACTAAAATGCATGTCATGGCTCATTTCTACCTTATTTTGTATTGCCAAATCATAGTAAAACTACAGTAAATACTTCTATGGCCTTTTTTGGTTAAAGTACACTCCAACTGCACCAACTACTGTAATCTTTACACCATCTCCAGGAGGTGAGGATTAGAGTTTCCATCTTACAAATGAGAACCCTTAAATTCATTCAGTTTTAAATGTTTCAAGGTCTCATCAGAGGTATTAAGTTTGGAGCCTATAGTGGCCCCTGAATTCTGAGATATGCTTATGATGTCTTAAAAGGGAACCACAGTGAGATTGGAACAGTTGGATTCTGTCTATGACAGAAACCATCATCAGCATCTACTAAACTCTCTTATTCACTTGAAATGCTTTATTGTCTTGTTTATTTTATTTTGCTACCTCATCAGACAAGACTTCACGATGTACTCCAAACTGGCTTTGCCCTTGTGCTCTATTGTTCTATCTCATTCTCTTGAAGGCTGGAATTGCAGGGAAGTACCACCATACCCAGTCATTCATTTGACCGTTTTTGTGCTATGAAATGTGATCTCTGTTGCTCAATATATAGAGAAATTATTACTCACAGCATATATGAAGGAGGAAGCATATGAAAACCTTGGTCACCTACCTCATGTCCTGGTCACAGAGTTAGCAGAATAAAAGTTATAATGGGGGTGGGGAGAGTGCTCATGGGAAAAAAAAAGAGCTTCTTGTCTTGCATATATCTTTACAGCTTTACACAGTAGGCACAAATGGCAAGGCCATCTTGGGCTACATTGTAAAATCCTGTCTAATGAAGTAGCAAAATAAAATAAAACAACAAAGTGTGTCAAGTGAATAAGAGAGTTTAGGAGATGGTGGTGTTGTTTCTTGCTGTGGAAAGAATCCAACCATTCTAATCCCATTACATACAACTCTTCGTATCAGGGAATATATCTTGTCTTGGTTTCCTTTCATAGGAAGCATATGTGACTTACCAGGATAAGATCCGGCTGGTCGGGGAGCTGGTGACAGTCATTGGGGCTGTGATTATTCTACTCCTAGAGGTGAGGAGCACGGGGGTCTCAGGATAAAGCAATTCACCTAGGTCCCATACTGAATTGCAGTATATATATATATATATATATATATATATATATATATATATATATATATATCTTTATCATCTTTCCCTAGATCCCAGACATCTTCAGAGTTGGTGCCTCTCGCTACTTTGGACAAACGGTTCTTGGGGGCCCATTCCATGTCATCATGTGAGTATCTTTTTCTCCAAGGCCCTGATTCCATTTACAAGAATGTTGCAGGTTTCCAGTTCATTTTCTAAGACTTAGATATCAGGTGACACTCCAGGGGTTTCTGCCTAGTTGATTTGTGTTTCAGCTATTAAGACTTGGCCTGAATGTGTGGGTGTCAACCAGCTCACCATCATCATTCAGTAGATCCAGAATATTGACAGCTCATAGCTGACTTTTTCTTTCTGCTCTCACTCCAGCATTACATATGCCTCCCTTGTGCTACTGACTATGGTGATGAGGCTCACCAATGTGAATGGGGAGGTAGTGCCCATGTCCATGGCCCTGGTGCTGGGCTGGTGTAGTGTCATGTACTTCGCCCGAGGATTCCAGATGCTGGGCCCCTTCACAATCATGATTCAGAAGGTCAGTGCTTTCCCAAACGTTTCTCTGACTTGGATTCAGATGGAAAGGTAGCAATAGCTGCAAAGAAAAGTATTGCTCAGAGCAGAGCTGAGGGCTTCTTTGGGATATTTAGATCTGTTAGCAACAGCTGCACAGAGACATTCATCTTTCTTCCTCTACTTTCTTTCCTGTAGATGATTTTTGGAGACCTCCTGCGCTTCTGCTGGCTGATGGCTATGGTCATCCTGGGATTTGCCTCAGGTAACATCACTGCTTCTTGACTGTTAGATGCAGCTCTTCAGAAAACTGACTTCAGTTCCCACATTCCTTGGGTTTCGTTATTGTCATTCCCTATGGGAAAGTAAGTCTAAAACACACCTTTGTTCAAAGAAAAGGACCACCCAGGTTGGCCTGGGAGGTAGACTTAATGAGTTCTGTGCTGTTAAGATTCATGTCAGCCAACTGTGCTTCAAGTCCCTTAAAGGAATATTGCAAAAAGAGAGACATGAAACACTGAACAGTTGTAGATATTTCAAACATTATGCAAATAGGAATAATGCCATGTTATACTCTGCTATTTTTACAGTTCAGAAAGAGGAATAAAAGGTATGTAATAAGACAAAAAGAGCCCTATTTCTATATATAGTCTCTTAAAGTACTGATAAAGGAAAGACTTATAAAACAGATGTTCAGAATGAGAGTTTAGAGAACTTGGGACATGACAGAGAGTCCAGACAAAGAGAAATTCAGACAATGAAAGACAGAGAATGGGGACAAATAGATATAGTGGAGAGTGTCAAGTAACAGAGAAGGTCCAGCACAGGAAGGAAAGGCCAGCAGAGAGAACAGGGGGAGCCTAAGTGGTTTGAAGGGAGTTCATATAGGTGGGAGGAAGGCTAAGGTCTGATTCACGAAAAACTTTCAATTGTAACTAAATCTCCCATGGCTGTAACTGGTCACCCATTAGTGAAGTGGGTGCACAAGAAAAGTGATCTCTGAAGAACCCTTTCCTCCATCATTTCAGGTTTTTATTACTATCTCTAGAAATGTCTCTGGCCAGTGAGGTTTCCCAGAAAATGTTAGAAAAAAAAAATAGTGAGACCTTAAGTGTGAAAGAATCAAACTGACAGTCTGTTTGGAGTATTCTGACGTGTGAAGCCTGATATAACTTTTCTTCCTTCAGCTGTATGCAGACTGCTATCAGGAGAACCAGCAACAGAGTTGTTTCCTAAAGATTATAGCTCTGATCCCCTGTACTGCTGGTGCACTGACTGTGCTTGTGATTTTTCTTAAGGAGCCTTGTGGTTCGTTGAGATTCTCTGTCTGGGCTTGAAATCACCTTGTCATACCTTTCAGTGTGCCATACAGAAAGAAGTCAAGGGTCTAGTGTTTTAAGAATCTAGGATAATCTGCCATGTGGTGGGCTATATACTAGTCAGAGGTAACTTTTCTGTCATGGTCAAAGCTAGCCTAGCAAGTCTCAGAGTAATGGATAGTTATCTAGATGTCATGAAGATTAAAGGGTACTCTTCTTTTAGTCTTATCATGTACACTGTTCTTTGAAATCATTCTAGATGCAATACATTCTTTTAATGACTTATCTTTCAAATATTTGGTTTTCCAAAAGGTAATAATCTGTTAGGTAACTTATATTATGCATATACATACACCTATGATTCTTTTTGATAAATGGTTGAGTGTTACCATTATCCAGAACAGTGGATATAGTCAGGATTCTTAGGATAAGCCAGTTTTAAGATAATTACATTGTTGATGTATAGTAGTGTGTGCATGTGTGTAAACTGATAGATGTATATAGATCAGAAATAAAACTAATGGTAACAAAGGCCTTACTTACCATGACAATTTAATTCACCAACTGCTTTTTCTGTGCGGGGCAGCTTTCTATATCATTTTCCAGACAGAGGATCCAGATAATCTGGGGGAATTCTCCAACTACCCCACAGCAATGTTCAGCACCTTTGAGCTGTTTCTCACCATCATTGACGGACCTGCCAATTACAGAGTGGATCTGCCCTTCATGTACAGTGTTACCTACGCTGCCTTTGCCATCATCGCCACACTGCTCATGCTCAACTTGTTCATTGCCATGATGGGCGACACTCACTGGCGAGTGGCCCAGGAGAGGGACGAGCTCTGGAGAGCACAAGTAAGTTTATTAGTGTTAGTCCTGCAAAGGGGCAGAAACGCTACAGTAGAATGTGTTTATTGTGAGCTACTCTTCATAGAGTCACAGAAGAGCCTCATGAGGTTTCCGTTTCAGTTACATTTATATAAACCTTACGTATGTGTGAATTGATGGAGAGATATAAGCATGATACACTGGAGGATCTAAGCACAGAGTTTGGCCATTTATTTCAAGTAAAAAGCAGAGCTAGTGTCTTTGAATCCACAGGGAACAAGAATATTTTGTTCTTGTATAACATAGCTCTTAAATTTGGACTTTTTCTTCTATTAGATTGTATAAATCCCTGAATCCCTATTATATCTTTTCTTTGTATCACAATAAGCTAATCAAATACTAGAGTTGGGAGTTACATTCCAAATACTTCTAAGAAATAATTGAGCTGCTTCTCAGCATAATTATGTATTGGTGTGAGAGTCATTCAGCATATTCTTTAGTCTAATTATGACCTTATTATCTTGAATATTTGAGTATGGTTTCAGAGAATAAGAGTTTTCTATATTGTGAAAAGTTTATTATTAGAAGCATTCATATTGGAGTGAACTAAAACCTATCTTGCTATAATTCTACTCTTAAGCCTCAGACTTTTCCCTTCTATGTATCATAAAGCACATATTATTTCACATAAGTACTATATAAATATTTGAATATAACAATTGTTTACCCTTCAGGTAACTATATAGTGGGTATGTAGCAGTGGTCTTCAAAAGCCTATTATATGTCTAAGATTTGGGACACAAACACAAACATCAAAGACATACTCTGTGCTCCAGTTGAAGTGACAAGCTACAGAAAATTTAGACACCAAGGAAATCACTTCACAGGAGGCTGAACCCTCGTAGAAGTAAAATTGATACAGAAATGTGCATTGTGCTGAGAAGAGATGAAACTGGGGGATTTAAGTAGAAATTCAGGAAATTCTCTTATCAAAGGAAGAATGTTTATGACACATGCTAAATATGGGAAAGACTAGCTAGCTGAATTAGGATAGGATACAGGTCAGTGTTTATATTAGTGAAGGTGCATGGCTACAAAGAGAACTCATCAATCCTAAACAGCTTCTTGTAAAGAATTGAAGTGGATGAGCTAATTCTTATAACTGGGAAGTTTAGAAAATCAAACTAGATTCACCTATCTGTTTAGAATTCAGTCTCTATCTTACATTTCATCAGTATCCATGTTCTGCATGTTCAACCTGGCTCACTCTTCTAAGATAAATCACCCCCAGTGTATTGACAAAACATCCATTTGAGAGAGTGTGGGTGGGGCAAACTGCTTTACACAATTCTAATGGTCCCATTCAAGACTCAAGTTCCATTCAAGACTCTTCTGACATTGTATAACCAGGAATGCTTTAGAAGAACAACTTTAGACTAGAGATGCCGCTGGATCATAGCTTGCTTGCCTTGCATGTCCAAGGCTGGAAGTTGAATTCCCAACACCTCAAAAAATAAAATTAAAAGCATATTTGACCCAAGACAGTTCAGTCTAATTTCCAGGGGATTGTAACAAAGCTTAGGTGAAAGCCTTATTCTTTTAATTTAAGACAAGGTCAAGGGCTGGATAGTGGAGGCAGTAGCAGCAGTAAGGAGAGGAGGTTCCCTCATCTCCAGTCTCTTAGGAAAAAGAGACTAACTCTGAAGCCCCACTGACTATAACCAGGTAACTGAAAGTGACTAGTTGATAATCTGGATGAAAAACATTGGTTGCTCTGGTAGAACAAAAGGTTCAAGGGAAGCCTAAGTGAAGAAGAACCGTAAGTAGATATTTCTAAGAAAAGAAGAACAGCTACCCAGGAGAAGAGAACAACATGATTGGAAGTCCTGAGGTGCAAGAGAACCTGTTACAACCAAGAGACCAAGTGAAGGGAGAGAAGAGGGACAAGGGCCTGCCACCAAGGGCTGGCTATTTTAGGGATTCACAGATCCTTGCATCTGTAGTCTTATGCCCCCTATCCCTCTTGACTGCACATTCTGCTCACGATCCTTTTGATGCTAGGATAGCTTCTAATATGGTGGGACCAGTCCAGTGCCAGAGGAAGCTTTTTCTTATGGAAGATGTACTACCTATTGTCAACCACATGTAAGATGAAGTCAGTTTTTCAACCAGATGGACAACTGGTCCTCTCTAAGTGCACAGTCATTTTGTTCTGTATGTGTTGTTGGCTTCAGAGTAGCATTCCGGTTTGGTGAGATCACTTTATATTGCTTTTGTCACCCTGCAGATTATGTATCCTCCCAGCTTTGTGTCACAGGCACATTTGAAAAGCTTGATGTCTGTTTTATCTAGCTAACTAATGAGGGCAGGACAAAGGACAGAACATGTGACATGCTACTAGAAATTTCCTTGCCAACTACACAGACATTAATCAAACTTGTTAAGATATGGATTTTTAATTTGTTAGGAAGGCCCTGAATTAGAGCTGCCTCATTTCATTCCTGATATCATACAGATCCTATTTAGTAATTGTATTTAAGTCAATGTCATTGGATTGTTGTTTTCCTATGGTGGGGAGGGGAAATCACATTAGTTTGGAATGAGTCACTTTCTGTGAATATGAATAGTAATGTAGAACTTACTGTTCTTTTAAAAGCAAAAATACCCTCTGTCCTGTTTTAATGAGATAGCCAGGTTAGCATGGCTGTAGAATAAGCTTAGATATAGATGAACTATGGCCCTTACAACTGGTCTCCAGGGTCTTCCTTGAACTGGTTGGGTTTTTGTTTCCATTGTTGGTAGACTTGGTCTCTCTCTCTGTTCCTCATGACTCTTTCTGAGACCTTTCCCTACCTTATCTCATTCCAGGTTGTAGCCACCACAGTGATGCTGGAGAGGAAAATGCCTCGTTTCCTGTGGCCTCGCTCTGGTATCTGTGGTTGCGAATACGGCCTGGGAGACCGCTGGTTTTTACGGTGAGTGACAGTATGAATGTGAAACCTGCAGATGGAGTTTCTGAGAGTGAGAGCAACCAGGAAACATCATGGGATTGCATTAGATTGAGAGATAGGGAGAGGTGCCATGTTGTTGGGGGGGCTGGAAAACAATAGCAAGCTGTGTTTACTACAGGGCAGTGGTGTGTGAAAAGGTATGTGTATAGGCTCAGGTGTGGATATGGGTTGTCCCACTTGTTTTACTCATGTTTACTCATGTTACTTCCTTATCCTCATTTCCAGTATGTTTTGACCTTGCCTCTAACTTCTTTCTTCATAGACAATCCTTATTTCTTGACCTGACTTTCCTCATCTCTCTTTTGTACTTCTTGAATTGAATACCAACATAAAGCTCATGACTCTCTGATCTCTCTCTCTCTCTTTCTCTCTTTCTCCACCCTCCCCCATCATGTTGCCACATATAGCGCATCCTGTATTCCATTACTCTCCGAAGCTGACTTCCTTAGTTCTCTTACCTCATTCTTTGGTTAGCTTTCAGTCCATTCTCTTCTGCCCCTTGCATCCTAGATGCTTTTCTTGCTTCGTTTCTTGTCTTTCCTTTTATTAATATCTCATTTCTGCCATGCTCTCCTCTGCTTCTCTCTATGACCTACCTTCACCATCTTCTAATGAGTCTTTTCTGTTTCCTCCCAGGGTTGAACACCACCAGGAGCAGAATCCTTATCGAGTACTTCGATATGTGGAAGCTTTTAAATCTTCAGACAAAGAGGAAGTACAAGAGCAGCTATCTGAGAAACCACCTTCTGGGACTGAGACTGGGACTTTAGCTAGAGGCTCTATGGTTCTCCAAACACCTCCTTTGTCCAGGACTACATCCCTAAGCAGCAATAGCCACCGTGGATGGGAAATTCTCCGTCGAAACACCCTGGGACATTTGAATATTGGACTAGACCTTGGTGAAGGGGATGGGGAGGAGTTCTACCAGTTCTGAAGAGAATCCTGTTTCTCTAGACTTAGCCCCAGGTGGGCCAAGGTGTGAGAGAGGGGGTTGAGGGGTAGTTGAGAGTAGGCAGGGAAAAGAGAGCTGCTTTGCAAGAATCTGAATTCTATGGTTATCAATAGTTGAATGATATACACAAAATATTCTCTAAGAGGCAATATTTCACACTTCACATTTGAGCATTTGTAGAGATGGGCAATGGTCATCAAGTGTTGTATGTACCTTTTCAGTTCCTCTAAAGTTCATATCCTGAGAGCCTGGCAACTGAGGACATGAAATAGGGGCTAATTGACATCTCTGATTGACATCTGGACCATCTTTCTTATGCCTTGAACAGAAGTCAGAAGGCAGCAAGCCAGGATACTTGCCTGATTTTATAATGCATAATGTGGAAAGAACCATCATACCATGAACATCCTTCCTATCTCCTTACTCTTCCAGGGACTCTCTTCCCAGCTAGCAAATCCCATGTAGGAAACTACAGGAAAAAAAATTTCTTTATCCTGTTTTCTTGAATTTTTCTCTTATATCAAAAACTATATATTATGTAAAATATCATTTTTCAGTATAAAGTACCTTCAGACTATTGTATAGCCATTACTAGTATTCATCTACAACTATTTTTCATCTCAGACACTCCCATCCACTGAACAGTAACTCTCCACTAGTCCTTTCCTTTAGTCCTCAATAACCATTATTTTACTTCCTGTCTGGGAATTGACTGTAGTTGCTTTATCTAAGGAGGATTGTACAAGACACGTTCCATTGCACTTGCCTTGTTTTGTTTAGTATAGTAGTTTCAAGGTTTCTTCTCTTCTCTAAAAGTGTCAGAATTTCATTTCTCTTTAAGTCTGAATATACCTTACCGTATTTTATTCATCCATCTAGAAATGGCTTTTCTTATCTTCTGGTTATTGTGAACATTGCTGCTATGAAAATAAAAGTGTGTATGTCTATAGAGGCCCTTGTTTTTAATTCTTTGGTATTGTGAAAGAATTATATGCCTAGAAGTTGAACTGACATGTCACATGACAACCCTGTGTTTAATTCTTTGGATGAACTACCTACCATACTGTTTTCCATAGTAGCCTTCAGCATATTACTGCTTCTGTTAGTGGGTGTGAAATGTTATCTCACTGTAGCTTTGATTTACCTTTCCCTAAAGACTAAGAATATTGAGTCTCCCTTTACATTCTTTTATTTATGGAGTAGTTTTGATCATTGCCCTGCCTTCTGGTTTCCAGAGTCTCAGAGCCTGACATGTTAGTATCTCATTTGAATCCTGATATATTTTATGAGTGGTGGGGCATGTTTTCCTTTGTTTGAATGGTCCAATCATTTTTTTTTAATAGGACCATCTATCTTTTAGGTACTACCCTGCAAGTTTTCCTTCTTGATGCTGAAACATAGGCTCCTGTTGAAATGCAAATCAAAACAACCCTGAGATACCACCTCACACCAGTCAGAATTGCTAAGATCAAAATTTCAGGTGACAGCAGATGCTGGCAAGGATTTGGAAAAAGAGGAACACTCCTCCAATGCTGGTGGGATGGCAAGCTGGAAATCAGTTTGGCAGTTCCTCAGAAAATTTGACATAGTACTACCAGAAGATCCAGCAATACCTCTCCTGGGCATATACCCAGAAGATGTTCTAACTTGTAATAAGGACACATGTTCCACTATGTTCATAGCAGCCTTATTATAATAGCCAGAAGCTGGAAAGAAGCCATATATCCTTCAACAGAGGAATGGATACAGAAAATGCGGTACATTTACACAATGGAGTACTACTCAGCTGTTAATAAACAATGAATTTATGAAATTTTTAGGCAAATGGATGTATCTGAAGGATATCATCCTGAGTGAGATAACCCAGTCACAAAAGCACACACATGATGTGCACTCACTGGTAAGTGGATATTAGCCCAGAAACTTAGAATACCCAACATACAATTTGCAAAACACATGAAACTCAAGAAGAAGGAAGACCAAAGTGTGGATACTTATTTCATTCTTAGAACAGGGAACAAAATACCCATGGAAGGAGTTACAGAGACAAAGTTTGGAGCTGAGATGGAAGAAAGGACTAGCCAGAGACTGCCCCACCCAGGGATCCATCCCATAAACAACCACCAAGTCCAGACATTATAGCATATGCCAGCAAGATTTTGCTTACAGGTCCCTGATATAGCTATCTCTTGTGAGGCTATGCCAGTGTCTGGCAAATATAGAAGTGGATGCTCACAGTCATCTATTGGATGGAATACAGGGGCCCCAATGAAGGAGCTAGAGAAAGTACCCAAGGAGCTAAAGGGGTCTGCAACCCTATAGGAGGAACAACAATATGAACTAACCAGTACCCCCAGAGCTCATGTCTCTAGTTGCATATGTAGCAGAGGATGGCCTAGTCAGCCATCAGTGGTAGGAGAGGCCCTTGGTATTGTGAAGATCATATGCCCCAGTACAGGGGAATGCCCAGGCCAGGAAGTGGGAGTGGGTGGGTTGGGGAGCAGGGCAGGGGGAAGGTATAGGGGACTTTCAGAGAGGAAACTAGGAAAGGGGATAACGTTTGACATGTAAATGAAGAAAATATCTAATAAAAAAAATACCATAGGCTCCTGTTTTTATTGTGAGACTGCCATACTCCACACACCCTTCTCTCATCACCTCAACCAGAGAGCCAAACATGCTGTTGGTGTTGGAAAAGTAAAGGAACAATTAAGATTTGGGAAATTTTAGACAGGTGCATTCCAATTCACATATTCAAAGCTGTATGCTCAATAGTGAACTATCATAAAAGTGTGCACAGACATTTGGTGGTATGGACCTTAACAGGCTGAGTCATGATTAAGTTTTATTTTCTTTCATAGTGGAAGCACTTCCATCTTATGTATAGTTAAACTTCATCTGTGTTCTAGACTGTCCAAGATCCAGCTCCCTCTGCATTTTCCGATACCAGTCATGTGCCTATCATTGCATCTTCTGGCCTTTCTTATTTGTGTCAACTCTCCTCCATTACCTTTTGCAAGCAAGTATGTTGTATTATTTAAACACTCTCCTTCAAGTCCACTCCTTTTGACAACTGCCCCATCATTTTATTCCCTGATCAATGCCAAACATCTTAGGAGTTGATTCTACTATCTACTGGCTTCCTCTGATTTCTCAGCCATTTGTGATTTGATCTTCTCTATGCTACAGATTACACTCTCATCTCCCTGAAGGTAAACCTGCTCAGTCATCTTAGTTTTTGTTGAACTCTATAGATTACAAAAGACTATTCAACATTCTTCATGTTCCTACCAGTCTGGCTGATTTGGTTTTACTACAACTTATAATAATTTTGGTCTACCAGGCTTTTTGTTTCTTATGACCTCTCATACTGCCATAGATCACCACATGATTTTGAAGGGTCTATCTTCATCTCACATCTGTCTTCTGAACTCCAGACATGATCAACTTAGATGTTCCACTATTAGACTTGTTCCACTTGGATGTTTTAGAGGCATCTCAAGCTCAGTCTTTCTTCATCATCAAACCTGCTTCTCTCCAGTATTCTCAACCATGTGAAGTGTCAGAAAAATAGGCAAGATTCCCGAAGCCATAGTTCTAAGAATTATCCTTAATGCTCTGTCTCAACCCTCATATCTAGCATTTTCAAGACCCATGGATAGATAGCCCATGATGTTTTTGTTAAACTAAACTAATTCTAATGAAGCACAAACAAATGAAAATTTCTGCCACTGCCTTAGCTCCTTATATATTTCCTCTAGTGATATTTCTAATAAAAATTTGTTATGTGAGCTGCCAAAGATATCTTCAGTGTGACAAAGAACTTGTATCTATACTTTTAAGAATATGAAAGAATAGTATATTTGAAAAGCAATTCTTTCTTTTTATCATTAGATATGTTATGAATACTTCTTCATATCATTGTAACATTAGAAAATATCCTTCCTAAATCAAGTGTAACGGTGTACACCTATAGTCCCAAAACTCGGGAGACAATGGCAGAGACAGTAAGAATATATATTCAAAGTTATCCTGAGCTACAAAGTGAGACCCTGTTTCACAACTCAAAAAAAAAAAAAAAAAAAGAAAAATTGTTTTCAACTCTTCAAACTGTTGCCATTCCTAAAATAGGCCACCAACACCTTACTTCTGCATGATAGGATCATACTCTTGCTTGCTCTGTTTGCATGTGATTTTGGTCAACTTAAGTACACTATATCCAAAATTTGTTTGTGAAATATAACAATGTAAACCCTGCTACAAATAATGGCCTTTGGTAAAGCAGCTCCTTGTTTAAACTTTTGCAGCTTCTATGGGCATCTCTCTCCTTCCTAATGTAATTCATCCAATGAATTATTTTTAGTTTCTGGATGGTACTTCTTCCTTTTGACTCTACAGATCTTCTTACCCTTGGCATCCATTCTCCTTCAACCTTTAAAAAGCAGTGTATTCTGGGTATATGTGTGTATTTGTATTTATGTGTGTGTATCTGTATCTGTGTATGTGTGTGTGTGTGTGTGTGTTCTGGGTATATGTGTGCATATGTGTGTGTATATATGTGTATGTGTGTATGTGTGTGTGTGTTTGTATGCTTTGGGTCTATGTGTGTTTGTATATATGTATGTTTGTGTGTGTGTGTGTGTGTGTGTGTGTGTGTGTGTGTGTGTGTGTATCTAATCCCTTACCCCCAAGGGAAATTAGAACATATTCATTTTTGTTTCCAGATCACTTAAATTTTCTCTTGAACTTTATTACACTTACTTAATATCTATTTTTTTCTTATTAGACTATAAGTGGCACATGGGAAACATTCATTTTATTCACTATTGTATTCTCTGGGCCTTGTACAATTCATGATACCATGCATTACGAAATAAATATTCATTAACTGAATCTATGAATAATTGACCTGTTTTAAGTTCTCCTACCCCTTGCACCCACATACATGAACTAGTTTTGTTTAATTTTTTCTTTACTTCTTGCCTTTGAGTGAGGTTATAATAGAGATGCACATAACATGAGTGGAATATCCTGAATGGACTTTTAAAAATGAGGAACTTACTAGTGGTCATTTTGTTGTTCACTTAAACATACTTCTCTATGAATATGTGCACAGGATTAAGAGAAGAAAGAAAGGGGAGGAAGAAGAGAGAAAGGACAGCAGAAACAGAGCATTTACAGGAAAAGAGAAAGGAAAAAGAAGAAAGGTGAGGGATATTAGTCAGAGGAATCTCACCGCAGGTCTCTGCATGGAACTTTGGGAACCTACACATGTGTGATGATACTCTCTGTGGGAAGCATTTGGTTGAGCTACTAGCTTCCAAGTCCATCCTCAAGGGCCCAAGAGAAGGAGAGAAAATAGAAAGGCTCTGCAAATGTAGCAAGTGCCCCATGACCTAAAGGGTTAAAGCATGGAGGGAGGGAACTACCTGCTTTATGGGCTCCCTAGACAGCAGTGGAGGGGAGGAGGTGCAAGTGCAAGATGGAGTGAAAGATACCCTGCCTTGCCAGTATGGCCTCTCCAGCCCTGCTCCCTTTCTGGTTCCTTCTGAGAGGATGCAGGAAATGCTTGCTCTTGCATGTCCTGCAGTCCAGAGAAAGGGGAGGGATGAAAATGTTTTGTTCCTACAGGTGTAGCTCAACTTAAGAAGATGTTCCCTCTCAGGTGTTTGCAAAGTATGTTATTGATTTGATAAGACTCTGGTGAGGAGGATAACCTCGCCCTGATAATGGCTCTGTCTTCAGTCTTTGGAGAAAAGGCCAGGGAACAGAGTACCACCAGTGGGGTATGCTTAAAGAAATGCAAGATAAAATATGACGGACTAGAATTGAAAGATACAAATTTAAAATGAGGGAGAAATATGGAAGGGGGAGCTGATTTAATAAGACCTCAGAGTAGAGTGGGCTTGTCATAGACCATGGGCAGAAAAGGAGATGGAGAGAAAAGCCAAGCATTGGGCCTTTAGCCCTTCTAGGACCGCTTTGAAAAGCTGAGAGAACACTATGCTTTAGGGGGCATAAATTATTTACCTCTTTGTCAAGGCATGCTTGTTTCTTAAGGGGGTAATGAAGGAAAGGTGAAAACTGATCCAAGGAAAGAAACACTTGGACCAGGTGATAAGTAGTCCCCCTGATGGGAGAGGTTTGGGCCATGTGGCCCATTCTCTCTGCTTGGCATAGCAGCCAGTCAGGAGCCACCTGGGGAAAGACTAGACACACCTTCTTTACTCTTCTTGTACATCTTCTTTGTCATCCCAGGATTGAGGAGGTGGCAATTAGAGCCAATTGAGCCTGAGGGTGCAGAGGCTTATGCAAGGCTGAGCTGCAGCTGGAAATAGAATGTGAGTCTGCTTCTTCCCAAGCAGTGCCAAGTAGAAGGCTTCTGCTTAGAGATTCTTGCAGACGAATATTATCCAATCCAACTGCCCTCATTCCCTGCCTTCTGAGGCCAGTCCTAACACCTTCCTCACCCAGCTAGAAAGTCAACTATGAGACTGACACAATGTTTTCATTACAGCATCGTGACTCCATCTCCTAGTCCCACTGTGGATTGCTCTGGTCAGCGACCACTGTAGGTCCTAGACATAGGTGAAGTGAGCTCAAGAAGCAATCGCCTCCTTCCTTGTTCTTATAGAATCCAATGGAGAGCTGGGTCCTTCAGGAATCATATACTCAGGACTAGACTTAATTCCAAACCCTCGTTCTACTAATGAGATTAACTGAGGGAACTTGGACAAAAGTCAGTGATCATCTTGATTTCTGGCTTGTCAACCTGGCACAGTTGTGATGACAAAGCAGCCGCATGCATGTGAAAGCATGCAGGTTAAGATTATATAATGCAAGCTAGCACTGCAATGTCTTGGCCTGGACCAGGCTCTGTCTGTCCTCATTCCCCATTCTTCTTCAGCACCCAGTTGCCTCATTAATTCAGGACTAAGGAATAAAAATAATGCAACATCAAAGAAATATCAGGGAAATGTCCTTGGTTGTGTCCTTCAAAGCCTTTCTTGAGATCTAGGGTCAAAAACTATAACCCCCAGTGCATGATCAGCTCCTCTTCCTTAGGGACTCCTTAGACTCCATTCTTCTCCTAGGTTCTCATTTTCTCTCCTCTCTGCCCATATAAAACAATTTCAGAGAGGACCACTGTAAAGGAAGGATATTTTGTTCTTCTTCTTTCATGAAACTCGCAGTATTCCCTTTTTCCTTCATAGAAAAAAAACTGAGTCCTTGAACCATAGCCCCAGAGGTCAAGGATTACATTTAATACTCTGTCACAGGTCCATAGAGGTACCTGTGATGGGGTAGTTCACATCAGAAAAGATGGCAGTAGCTAGAGACACAGGTGGCTTTACTACATGTACCCCGCCCTCTTCATCCCATCTGCTGCACCCTGCTCACCTCAAGACAATAAATCTTTCAGGAGCAGATGGCCAGACACGTCTTTGTATGTGGGTTGTGGATTGATCAACATGCCCAACTCCCATGGTCACCTCTCCCTATTAGTTTTGCCATATTCTGGTCTCTTATGTCTGCACTGACCTAACTTTACCCTGGAAAGTAAATATACATACTAAATGATTTGCAAGTCCTGTGGCACAGTTTGTTTTTCACAAAATGGAGTTCAACATTATGCCAAGGTCACTAATGGAGCGAAGTAAGAATACAGTGTGGTTTGTCCTCTTTCTTGGAGGATTTCAAAGTGGAAGAAACAGGTAAAGGTAGGAAGGCCATTTGTGCTGTAGCTCACTGTGCACCCTGAGAAGAGAGATGAAATACACAATCACCAATGAGTCTAGACTTATGGAACATGATGGAACTGGTTGGGAAGTGTGGAAAGGAGATAGCACATCATTTGGGCCACACTTCATTGAATGAGCTGGTGATTAAAGGATAGACTACTTTGGGGCAGCAGTTCTCAATCTGTGGGTCACTATCACTTTGGAGGGAATGAATATTCCTTTTACAGATCCTCAAAAACAGAGATACTTGCATTACAATTTATTGCAGTAGCAAAATTACAGATATGAAGTAGAAATGAAAATAATCGTTGAGGGTCACCACAACATGAGGAATTATATTAAGTGGTCGTAGCATTAGGAAGTTTGAGAACTATTGACTTAAGATATCCTCTTGAGTTTGGACAGGGATGATCTGGTTAGAAGAGCCTATCAGGGAAATATTATACTTACTTAAGCTAAGAATTTCTCCTTTACCTATGTTCATATTTAATCGTCATATTTAAACACTCCACAGGATGGATGAGGTAAGACATATACAATGAATGTTAGAGAAACCTTCCTAAATCAACATTTGGATATGTTCACCTCTGAAATGGAACGGGACTTCCATTTTATGGAAGGTAACCTAGTCTCCAAAAGGGCTCTAGGACAGAAGATAGTCTCCAAAGACTAAGGATTCAAACAAAACAGGTTATTTATTAGTGTATATTTAACAGTGGCCAGGTGTCCTATACACCTGTCATGTCTAATTCCGACAAGCCTATAAGTTAACTGTTATTATACTCATTCACAAACAGGTAATGAAAGGCCAAAGAAAGGTGAGTTTCTTGCCAAAGGTGAAGTGACTATTGCTGTGCTAAGTTTGTGGACAAGGAAGTTGAGTTTCAGACAGGTGGACGATTTGCCCAAGATCACCCAAGCAGAAATTAGCCAAATCTGACTTTATGACTCAAATGTTTTTGGCCTCAAAGCCAGTGCTTCCATTGTAAGCTATGCAGCTTGAGATAAAGCTATCTCTTAAGACTCTTCATTTTCAAATACTTTCATCCAAGCAACATTGATCACGTCAGTGCTTTGCATTCCTTCCTTACTTTATAGTATATAAAATCTTTTCATGTCCATTATCACCTTTAATCCTAACAACAGCCCTATAAAGTTAACAGGGCAGGATGAATGTTCCTCTTTACAGACAAGGAAGTCAATTCTCAGGCTGTCCAGTTGAGGTCATAGGCCTGAGTAGTTCAGAGCAGGAAGATAATCCAGGGCTTATGGAGGCCTGGAAAGACTTATCTCCCTTGACCATATGGACGGGTGGAGAACCAACCCACCTATGTGGGGCACTACATTCTTGACAAATTCTGAAGCCCAGTGACACTTTGAAGTGATGCCAAGTTCGGGGATACTTGCGTATCTCTCAATATGCCTTAGGAGAATGCCCTCCATAATGGTCAGATGCCCTTGGTCACAAACTCACACAGTGGTGGTTTCAGTGTTAACTCTCACTGGTAGTCCTGTTTTCTGATGGTTCCCTTGTGCACTCTGATCTGTGGGCCAGGATTTATGGCCCAGCCTAGATAGCTGCATACCTTGGAGACAGAAGAAAGAAAGGGAGCATAGGAAGGCAAATGGGATCCCTCTGTGGGAATTGTATCCCAGTGACAGCATGAGGCATTGTGCAAGTAGATCCCTATCAGGAGGCAATTGCATACTTCACTCAGCTCATGTCCATTAATCTCATACTCTGTACCTAGCTCCCAGAGCTCCATGCGTGTTCTAGTACACCTAAGCTGAATAAGCACAGGTGGCATATTCAGACATCTACATCCGAGTATACATAGAGTTATACATATGGGACAGTCCCTTGTCTCTTGTCCTGGAATTCTGCCTAGTGGCAGGGAGGGGACAGGCGGGCAGGAGTTGCAGAATAACTAAGATCTCCCCCAACACCCCGCCTTCCCTCTATTTCCTGTTATTTTAGTGACTGACCAGGGACCTCACATTCTCTGCTTAGGTAGACCCAGAATTGCCCAACAGCTACCCAGAGAATGTGCTGTTTGGCTTCAGGCCCTGCCTCGTTCCTAGCTGGGTCACCTTTTCTTGGCCCCCTTGGCTGCTGCCTCTTCACTTTCCTCTCAGTCTCCTACCACACCCTACTCAGGTATCTACCACAGAATCTCTCCAGGCCTTGTGCCCCATCTTGGTGCTACTTTGATTTTTGGAACATCCTCCCAATCACAGGTTGAACTGTAATCCCCTACCTGTAAGAAATGGGGACTTGCATCTTGATTCTAGGGCTCAAAAATCTTCCCCTAAATTCACATATGCCTCCAGCCCCTAGAACAATTCCTCTTGATCTGTTATGTTTGTTCCCCATCCTTTCACTTAGACTAGTAGCATTAAAAAAAAAAAGAAGTAACTTCTGCCCACAGTTTTCCTCATGTCTATGCACATTAAGCAATCACCCCCACTCTTTAACAAGTCTGGCATTTTGCTTAGTTTTATGACGGAGGTGATGGGGTGTTTCGGTGAGTGCCTGTGTTGAATAAATAGAATTTAAAAGAGTTCTTATCACCGGCTGCCCTTTCACTGAGTTTCTTGGGGTGGAGAGAGAAAAAGAATAAGAGGAGATGGAAGCAAATCGGGGGAAAGATCAGTGATAAAATGTGCTTTTGAAAGTCTCTGACTAGAATCAAATACACCCTTTCCAAAGTGGTGGTGGGGGTGGGGGTGGGGGTGGGGGTTGAGCAGCCACAAAGAAATTCAGGACCATTGCCTGAGCCCTTAACAATAATATTTCTTCTAGACTCCTAGTACCTCATCCACATCTCCAAATCTTTGGCTACGTAAACAGACAATCCATGAAGAATAGAAACAGATGGTAGATGTGAACCTAGAATTCAGACATTGCCCTGTAATAGTAAGTCTGCTTACTCTTGTTTGACCAGAGGGGCTACACACCTTGTTCCCTCCCTATTTTGATTTATGGAATTCTATGAATGGACAAGATTGGAAATCATTACACTTCTGATACCCTGAGGTAGAAGGTGATCAGAAGCTTGTTTGCCCTGATTTACCCTGTGGCTTTCTCTTTTGTCGTCCTCCCTAGTGGAGCACCTGCCAGTGTTATTTATATAGAGACATGTACACTTGACCAGAGAAGGTAAGATCCATTTCGAAGGAGCTCCTCCAGGTGAATATGCCTTCATTCCTGCTTGGGGAAGTTGAGGGGAAGAGGGATGGTCTGAAAATACCGAGAAAGAAGTGGGGAACAGGGGCCCTTAAGACACGGAGTCTTTAGTTTTACAAATCAGGAACTAGTTTTACAAATCAGTGACTAGTCAAAGTCAAGCTTTTGACAGCATTGAAGCTGAATCACAGCTGCCACAACTAAAAATCAATTGTTCTCTCTGCTTTTCTCTTCTAGAAAGCCAATCTACCTTAACAACCCACCTTTGCTGCATAGCTTGGCAAAGCTCATTGGCTTCAAGTGCTATGTACACTTCTTCAGTCTTCCTTCTCCTTGGTTCTGCAGACAAAGAGATGCAGAACAGTGAGTGAGATTAAGAAGACTGAGGTCCTGTTTTGGAAGGAAGATGACCTCATGGTTGGTGGGGAAGAGAGCTAAAGAAGGAAGCAACAGAGCAAAAACAGGGCTGGGGAAAACAAGGCCTGGAGGACTGTGGCTCACCCAGGGGCAGGCTGTGGACTTTGACACCTTGTTTTACACATCATATCTCCAGGGGCCCCCTGCTGGGGCCTAAGTGACATCTAGCTTGGTGCTGAGTGAGTGAGGTTAGAGCTTGTGGGGGTCCCTAGGATTCAAGAGCTTCCTCTAAAGTCACAAATTCTCTCACAAACCCATAACAGATATCACCAAGTTCCTCAGAAAACAAAGCTCAGACCCTCCCCAGATATCTTCTGAGTTGGATACTGAGGAACAAGTGCCTGACTCATTGACGGGGTTAGGCAGGCACCATCATCAGCACGAGCATTCTCAAGGTGGAACAAGTCTACAGCTGTTGCACCCGGAATGAGTGTACCCAATCTCATCGAGGTGGAGCCAAAGAGTCCGCCACGAGTAACGTGACTAGGAAGGTGGCGGAGTCAGATCAAGGAAGTCAGCACAGGAAAAAGGACAATAGGAAGGAAGATGGTCCCATCCATATACCCATATATGACCTGGGTGAGTCCTGCAAAGCCTGGGGCAGGGTAGATTTAAAAATGTACAGACTAGTCATAGGGCACCAGAAACAGACATGGGCACACTTACACAGTGCCTCATGCCAAAAACAAAACCAACCAAAGAACAACAACAACAACAACAAAAATTGCTCCAACACACTGATACATTTTCACACACAAAATATGCATCAACTACTTTTAAAAATGTGCATACTTCTCAGAAAGAAGTAGCTTCCTGGAACTGCTCACCATATAGCCTCTGCCTCTCCAGGGGCCAGTAGTCAGCACCTTGGCCTTTCAACCATCCTCCTTTTGATCCTTGTCTAGAACTTTCCAAAGGAACACAGGGTGTGAAACCGCAGAGGGCTTCTCATGTTGTAAAGCTCCGTGGGGCCTGCACAGGACGTAGCAGGAAATGCTCACAGCATTCATTTACTGTGGGGCAAATTAATGGAGCTACAGCAGCGGTTGACAGGAGGAAGAGAAGGGGAACAAAGGCACATTTGGGGAAAAGGTGTACAAAAGCTCTGCAAGGAATTAGACCTCCTGACCTGTGAAAACTGAAGTGTCTTTATGTACACACGAAACTGCACCTGACTCCTATTTCTTCAGACTCACAGGATGTTTGAGTTGAAAAGGACCTTGAAGAGTTTCGGCACAAACTGTCTTTTAGTCACAGACAGGGACGCAACAGAGCTAGCATGACAGCCCAGACTGCCAGCCTCCTAATCAGACATGGTGGCCCCTGGGTGGTGCTGTGTGTGTGTGTGTGTGTGTGTGTGTGTGTGTGTGTGTGTGTGTGTATTATGTGCCCGTTCACCTGCTAACCTGTCAAGCTCTTCCACTGGCATTATGAGTTGGCACTCAGGGCTTTTGAACCCAGTGACTGGAACAAACTCCACTCTCAGTGAGCACTGGTTCTGACCTCTCTCTCCTCCCTGTCCTGGCCTACCTTCATCCCTAAAGACCCCACTGTCTGCCAGACATCAGCAGGCCAGATCTTCTGCTGACCAAACTGCCTACAGACACTTTCCTGGAGGGCCCAGAATAAGAAGCTTGGGCAGAGAGAGTCACTAGAAAGAGATAGAAGAACAACTGGAGAGGACTATGAAGCCAGAAATACAGAGTTCTACAGAGACTACAAAGAGCTTTAAACGTGGATACACATGTCCACATACCATACATGTGCAACACAGACATATGAACTATCTACTATATATACATATAACACAACACATACATACTCAACAAACATATACACATATAAGGCATATTTGCATACAAACCACAGATTACATAATAGAAAAAGTACATTTATGTATGCCAACTGTATCACATACACATGTATATACTACATATAATAAACATACATACAACATATGCCAAATGCATACACGCCCTAATAACACATCATAGCTGCAACATATACATATTAACAAGCATATGCTAAATACATACATAGCCCATAATACTGCATACCCCACACATAATATACACTGCACATATTACAAATTCTACATGCTGCACACAACACACCCAAACATAGTATGCACCATTCCCACATACATTTCATTCAACTTATATGTACACTTCACAAACTATGACATATACAGCACACATACATAGAAGCACACATTGTACACTACATATATATCATATCATATATACAAAGCAATTTTTGCCTACCCACTAGCCAAGTATAAAGCACACACATACTTTATACTCTATCAGTGGCTTTCAATGAAAGTTGATTTTGCCCCTTGAAGATGTTGGCAAGGGAGACTATTATCACTTATGGACTAGAGGTTCAGAAGTTGCTAAGCATTGAAAGATGCATGCACCAGGTCCTACAGGAAAACAAATTATTCCAGTATGCACAGTACCTAGGTTCAGCAACCATACCAAATGCAGAATCTGGAATTTCAGGCCCATTCTCACACAAAAGCCCAGATAGACACATATAATCTCATTAACATCTCTAGCTCCACTTCATGTGACCCCTAGAGGGGGCCACTAATATTTTCATGACCCCCATCACCCCAGCATATAATGGGAGTGGAGGTTAAGCTCAAAGCAAAAAGAAACATAGAATGAACTGCTCCTGTGCAGCACCTTGGCCTGTTATAGACTCGCTGTCTGCTGACCACAGTAGAGGAAGCTAAATCGCAGACTTGGGGTGTCACAAGTCTCCTCAGGCTTGTCATCAGGGGAACAGATTTAGAAATAGTGAGATTACAAGTCTCACAACTTGGGGCCAATCCCTGTGACAGCCTGTGTGTGCCCCTCACTCAAACACAGAGAGCATACAACATGAGAACATCCCTTGGCTCTAGGTGGCCAAACGAATTCCTCTCTCAGTGGTGGACAAAGCTACTGTGATCTTCAGATGCTTTCTGTCCCCTCAGAACCAGAAGTCCAGAAAGTATAGGGGGGCATACCTGTGAACTGCAGGACTGGAAAGGCCTGATGGGGGTGCCAGTATCAGACCTTGGATAAAGACATCAGTCTACAGCCTCATCCTGCCCTAAGAACATGATGTGGGCTATAAAAAGAGAAAATTTTGATGTCCAAATCTGTGACTGTCAAGTCACCCCAATTGTACCTCTACTCATTTTGATACTATTATCAATGTCCCATCTGTAGCACTACCCATCTGACAACAAAGCCAAGAGAAGGAAGCGAAGCAAAAAGAGGAAAGATATTAGAAAATTACTTCTTCCTTTTGACTTTCTATCATTTCACTCCACAGCATGATAGAAGCCTAGCTGTGTTATCCACTCTCCTGCTAGTGACTAAACTGGGGTCCTTTCCTGGAGCTGAAGAGGACAGAGAAGGTGGAGTTGGTCAGCGTCAGACAAACACTTGGCTTAATGGGCACAAAGGTCCTGGGTTCAAGGTTTGGATTCTAGCCTTCCCCCCACCCAGCTCGAACTCACTGACCCTAGGTGGGTGGGGAAGGCAGCTAATCGAAGTGCATTGTTTGCTCAGGGCTGTATGGCCTGGCCTTAGGCCCAAGAGCAGGAACACAAGTAGCTTTCCTTTTGAAGGTGGACTTTCCATACCCCACCCACACAGATACCTTATTTTTGCTCCCAAGTATCCCCCCCTACACACACACACACACACACACACACACACACACACACATGCTTGAGTTTGGTCATGCAAACTTAGTCCCACACAATACATATGGCACATCCCACCAAGCAAACACATAGTATATCATGCATACCACACCTAGATACTAAACACATACATATAACATACCATTATTACATGCATATTAAGCATAAAACATATACACGTACTTCAGGTACCACACACATTACATGAAAAGCACATATTCCATGGATGTATCATTCATTAAACATGCAATACATACAATACCAATAAACATAAAATATATACATTGCATATCCTATATACACATACATAAGACCCCTACACAGTATCATAGTCAACACAAAGCTTGCACACAAGAAGCATGACAAACAGATCAAAGGTGTATATAAAATATACATACCATATGTCAAACACATGTATGCACAATATAGCACCCAGAGCACAGGCATAACACACACACACACACACACACACACACACACACACACACACACAGAGACAGAGAGGGGGGGCATACATAGCACTTACACATAAAACACTAACTGTAACTGATGTACACACACACACACACACACACACACACACACACACACACACACGCTTCTCTATTGAGCCTTCCTGGTCTTTGAATAAGACATAGAAAACAACAAGCTGAAGCTGGAGAGTGACATATAGACACCTGTGACTTCCACAGCCAGCTGCCATCCCAGATAATTGAGCCCCTGGGGAGGCAGAAGAATTTTGAATGAGGCAGAGGTTCTTCCACATAAGGCAAATCAGCCAGATTTATCTGCAGGTTGGTCCCTGCTGTGTAGTCCAATGCTGCTGCTGCAGCTGCTGCTGCTCCTGTTGCCGAGACCCAGGATGCCTGTGACTATGTCTGTGGAAGTCTTAACTCTGCATACATCATTTTGCCTATTAGAGTGAGTGCGTGGAAAAGCCCAAACAAGGCAGACTTCAGAGTGCCGGGTGAGTCTGGGCTTCACTTCTCACTTCTCAGACCTCGTTGATTCTCTTTAGCACTTGGAACCTCCGTTATCTCCACGGGCAAAATATGAATAGTAACTGCCTTATAGGTTCCACGTGAGTTTGTGGAGACACACTCAATTGTTGTGCCTAGAGCCAGTGGCAATGACCCAATGTCTTTATGGGGAAGTCTAGATTAAAATGCTCTAGCGCATATAAAATATTTATATTTATTGAAAAAAATTATCTAGGCATTCTTATAGCTTTAATTTCCAGACAAAGTTTTCCTGTGTAGCACAGGCTGCCCTCCAACTTTCCATTTTCTGCCTCTACGTGTTCAGGGCTGGAATTACAGGATGGCACCACCTCACTGGGACCAGCCTGTGTCTTATTTGGTAACCCACCTACCCCTAGAAAAATCCCCATCTTCCACCACTAGATTTTATACCCTGACTTGGGGATGGATATTACATCTTTAAATGGTGGTAATGGAGACAACCCACAGCCAAAGAGAAAAAGTGTCTCTCGAGAATATACTGGGTTTATAATGCCTAAAACACTTACATGTACTATCTGGTACTTTACAGAAACCAGTGCCAACTCAAAGTGGGTGAGATTTTTGCTATTTATATATTTTTTCAGGGCCAGGTAAGACATTTAACCCCGAGAGTCAAGAGAACTTGAAACCCAGACCTTCAGTAAAAGCAGACAGAAGTTCCTCCATCCTGCAATGAGCCTGACCTGTCCAGGCCTTCCTAGAAAAAGGTCACTGGGTATCCCAAAGTCCAGGGGCCAGCTGTTTAATCTCTTTGAAGACCTAAGAACAGGGGAAGAGTTCCAGGGTGGAGAGAGTTGCAGCTGACGCATGGGCTCAGTAGGCAGGACTTTGGGGCCTGTCTCTTTAAATCTCAGGTAATTTGGGAGGAGAGAGGGAGTGCCCACACAGCTCCTGCTCACTCCCAACAGGAGCTCCAGAGACACAAGCCCAGCAGATTTCCAGCTCGGCCAAGAGGAACAAAGCAGGAGCCCTCTTCAGACTCCTAGGGGCAGCCACGGGAAGCCTGACCAGCTCCACAGGTGAAGTAGGAGACAGAAGACAGGAGACGGGACCTCTACAGAGAGAGGGCAGGCCGGCTCTTGGGGGTGCCAATGTGGCCCCAGGGTCGAGCCCAGTTGGGGTCTGGCATCAGCCTCAGCCCCACAAGGAACCAGTTTTCCACCCCATGGGGTGGTCCCTGCCCAAGGAGAAGGGGTTAATACTCTGCCTATGGAACAAGTTCTGCAGATGGTTCCACAGACAAGAGTCCTGGGCTCAGAGCCGAGACGAGCAGAACCTGCTGCAGCAGAAGAGGTAAGTTTGCCATCTGCTTCTGCGTCTTCCACCTCTGCAGCAGCAGGGCATACACCCCACCAGTCCCGGCTTGCTTCTCTTAGGACCCTGTCTGGACAGTCTGTGCCCCTTGTTAGCACATTCTTCTGAGCCTTGGCCTGTGAGCCTAGCTGGCCAGAATGTCAGGTGGGCAGTTGCTTGGGCACAGTTCTTAGTTTCCTTTAAGGTACCATTCATTTCTGCAGGATTCCTGTGAGTACCTCCCCAGTCGCCAGGCTTCTCACTATCCCCTTGTAAGCCGTCTCCCCAAAAGGTGATGGTGGCAGTGTAATATCTTAGGAATCTGTACTCCATGCCCCTACAGCAGACTATTACAGAAACACATTTTATATAGAAGCATGCATGTGGAGATGAATGGGTGACTGAACAAGTAAAGCAGTAAGAAAAGATGGCAAGAAATATGAAAATAAATATCATTCCTGTGCATTTGTCTCAGCTACTTGAGGAGTTTAAAGACCCAACAATGCTCCGCTGCAGCCTATAGTGTCTTCTCTAATCATGGGTTGGCATGGACTCCTGGGCTCAATGCCAAAGATGCTCACCATGCTATCTTTCAGGCTAGGGGGACTGGGAGAGAGTCTGGTGTTTAAGCCCTTAGAAAATCTCCTATTTTGATTCTATCTGCTAAAAGTAGACTTTCCTCTATTCACTTGGTAGCCACCCCTCACTCATGGCATCTTAGAGTTGGCTTTGAGACCAGGAGAATGGATGATCCACTGGATCTTGGGCCCAACCTGTGAGCACTCTTCTCTCTGACATTGCCATTTGGTGACATGCTAAAAGGAAGTCCTGCTTTTGTGGTCTCCCTCCAAGGCAATTCAGTGACAGGTAGCATGTGTATTCACAGAGGAAAGGCAGAAAGTTCTTGTCTTCAGGTTTTTTCTCCATCTCTGAATGCAGGGCTTGTTTTAGCCTGGCCTCAAGGCTGCCTGGGATTTCCTATGCTTTTGATTAAACATTCCCTGCTGGGATGTGCCCCTTCTTGGAGCTGTGGTTTTCCTGTCTCTCATGGCAGCCACCCACCTCTCTCCCCCCAGGCCTGGGAGAGTGGGGGGTAGGGCACATGTCTGGCTGATGACATCTTAGGACAATAGAATAGCATTGTTGTTAGAGAATAATTCCTCATTGGTTTCACTTCTCCTCTTCCCACTCTCAGGACCCTGTCGCTGGGGGCATCAGACACAGACTGCAGAAAGTCCATGGGCTTTGAAAGGGGCAGGTGAGGTTCCGACATCTCCTATGCAGGAAGAACAAAGTAAAGGAGTAAAGCCTGAGCAGGCAGCCTGGTTAAGCATATGCTATTGGCACCCATCTAATCTGCATCCATTTCTTCCTTCCTTTTGATGGGACTCCTCTGCAGTATTAGGCTAGGAAGGCCTATTGCCATCAGTAACAGGATTCTGCCTCCCCACCCCAACATATCTGTTTCCAGAGGTTCTTAACTCTCTTTTTCCCAGACAGTTGGTATCTATGGTAGTGGCCTTCTTTGCAGGGTACTTCCCAGAAGGAACTGAAATTTCCTAGGAGTTTCTTGGCCTTAGAGATCAGCTATGCACAAGGAAGACATGGCAGAAAATAGCCGAGCTGGGGTGAGCACGTAAATGAGCACCATGAACTGTGAAAGAATCTCCTCCTCTATAGTATCATTACCTCGTTTATCCAGTATAAAGTCAAATGTGGGCTTTGGAGGGAAGGAGATTCTGTCATCCCCATAAAAGCAAGTTAGAGCTCAAGAGAGGGGGGCCCAAAGAGAAATTCTAGGACTAGGACCAGGTAGGATTTCACAGAGGATGGTCTCACCAGAAGGCAAAGTTTTTTTTAAGAACTCTGTAAGATGAGGAGAGGGAAGTCAGCCTTTCTTGGTGTGATATACTTCTCTGGGGGCTTAATCATGCACCTCCCTAGTTTAATCTCATATTAACTGAATTCTCAACTTTTTCTCATTTCTACTGAGCTATTCTGGCCTGAAGTTTCTCATTTTTGTATATCCAATGCATTAAACATGGATTGAGCATAACTCATACTCCATTAGGTTTCTGGGAAATTAATCTGATATAGTTATTGCTTCTCAAGGAGCCTGTGTTCTGATGAGCAAAGTGTACCAAAGTGCATGTTGTCCCTACATATTTTCAGATTAAATCAAACTCAGAGAGAAAATACTAAGACAGCAAAGTTATTTTGTTGCTTATGTGTGCTATATAGATAGGTTCATGGTAGTTACATGAATACTTAATGTGTACAGCATTTTTTTTCTGTCATCATTCCTAAACAATGGTACAATAGTAACTGATAGAGCATGTATATCCCATTAGGCATTATTGGTTACCTAGAGATTGTTTAAAGTACACAGGTTGAAGTCACAGAAGTGGTACATGCCTGTACTCTCAGTACTTAGAATACTGAATGAGGGGATTGAAAACCTCAAGGCAAGTCTAGATAACATAGTAAAAACCTGTTTCCAAAAATCTAAAAGTTAATAATCAAGATGAATATTGTGGCTTTCATTGTAACCCCAGGACCTGGGAGACTGAGTTAAGAGTGTTGCCACAAGATTACCATGAACTACACAGTGAGTTCCAGGCCAGCCTGGGCCACAGAGTATAGTCATAATCTTAAAGCGCATTATGAATGTATAAACTATGTGAAAATATTATATCACTGTATGGAGGGGACTTGAGTTTGTTTGATGTATGGTAGAAAGTGGGATCTTCTAGAACCAGTGTCCTACAGATTCTGGAAGAATAATCATACTTAGGCCAAAGGTGAGCATAGGTGAAGGTCATGCAAAAGTTTAAACAAGGGTTGAGGGAGTACAGAAAGAAACTATCCTATCTGGTATCTGATTTCTGATAGTATGGGGGGTGTGCTGAGAACTTCACGGAGGCTGTCCAACCTGACTTCCCACCCCTACAGTGCTGGCATTTTCACTTCCTGGGAAGATAGGGAGTCATGCTTGAGTTGGGTTCCATAGATAGCTGTATAAATAATATATATGAGGTAAAGTTTCTGTGCAAGCTAAGCTCTGACACTTTTTTGTAGGCCTTAAGAAACAGCTTGGTTCCAAATCTTGAAAGAGCCTTGTTCTCCAGATTTGGGCTTCCTCATCTTATCTCAACTGGAGGGAGGTGGACTATTAGTGCCCGCTGTATGCCATGCTACCACACATGGCTGATCTTTCTCATCCATCTGTGGTCATTGCTCTGGGCCTGACCCCCACCTCCCAAGAAAACCCAGAAAGAGCCATAAAAACTAGAAGAACCACATAATTTAGTGGAAAGTGCCTAGGGCTATGTTCTTGTTAATCGAGTCTGCCTTTAACTCTGTGTGATCTTCTGGCAACTGTTTAACCTTGCTGCCTCAGTTTCCTCTTCATTAAAAACAATGGGAGAGCCAGGGTGGTGGTACACACCTTTAACCCCAGCGCTCAGGAGGCAGAGGCAGGCAGATTTAAAAAAAAAAACAAAAAACAATGGGAGAATTACTCAGCTGCTGGTGTTTGGCTCTGGAAAGTAAATATGGGATTAAGTGATGTTGCTTTGGAAACTGAAAGGCACATTGAACAAATGAGATCACAACAAAAAAAATATATTATTAAAAAGTCAACTACTGAAGATGACAAAAATCAGCAGGGCTATGAACAGCCTCCTGGTTAACAGAAATGAATCCAGTTGGAATGAAAATGTATGTACCAGGGTGGGAGAGATGGCTCAGTGGTTAAAAACATTGACTTCTCTTACAGAGGTCCTGAGTTCAGTTGAAGCAACCAGAGTTCAATTCCCAGCAACGACATGGTGGCTCACAACCATCTGTAATAGAATCCTCTGGTGTGTTTGAAGACACCAACTGACAGTATATATACATATATACATATACACATATATATAATATTTTAATATATAATATTTTAATATATATTAAAATAAATCATTAGAAAATATATGTTCCTGGCAACCACGTAGTATTATCCCTCAGGATCTACTGGCGACTACAGTCATCTGTAATGGTATTTGTAAGGAAACTTAAGTATATCCTCAGAGACACCCCCCCCCCCAGACACACACTTCCAGCTCTAATGAACACAAAGAAGGACAGAGAAATAGCTAACACGGCACTCCGCTCAGACTCCGACCTGCTTGGACGAAGCACTTCAGAGTACTCACCCTGAGGCTCCATCTGTTACATGAACAGATTAGACTGCATTTCTGCAAATTGCTGCTTTTCTGATTTGAATATTTCTTAAAACTCAGTGGATGCTTCCTTGTTTCCCAGAATAAACGACAGAACATGACTCATGTACATGGCACACATAGACTTATATGTGCATAAGAATCAGAGAGAGAGGGCTTGGGAAGCAGAAGTCAGAGAGAAGGGAAGCCAATGACTCTTTCTTTGGAGACACAGGGACACAATGTTGGGGTTGAACAAATGAACACTATCTTATGTCAACAACAACAACAACAACAACAACATGCTAGGTTTTTGTATCAAGAACACCATTAACTGAGTTTTTCCCAAGCCATCATGGGACTGGACTGTTCAATTTTATGCTTAATTCCCAAGTAAAACAAAATATTGAGGAACCTTAAAATATTCTTCATGGTTTTAATACTTTCCATTTCCTTTTGTTACTCTGTCCCTACAGTTTATGTGATTCCTTATGTGATTCCACATTTTTGTTTCTTTCTTACTTTAATTATTTAAAAATATTTTGTATATGTTACTAGAAAATATTATTCATGGAAGTTTAATTGCTCCTCATGTGAAGAATTTTTTTCTCTTAATAAGTTATGAGTCATTACCCCTGTAAATGAGGATTTTTCTATCCTGGCATGGTTTCACCTTGGGCAGGATAATTCTTTGTAGATGGTCCTATGTGACATGTTCAGCGTTGCCTCTTCCCTTTATCCCCTATCCCTTAGTTGTCCCCTAATCTTCTACAATTGATTGCTGTTAGAGAATCTACAGGATTCTTTGGTATACCTTCTACTTCTTTTCGAGCCCAGGAATTGTGAGGCAAAACTATGTTAGGAAATTAGGGCTTTCTCTGCTATCACCTTGTGGCCCTATAGAGTTACTACACATAATAAAGTAATCTGGGACATGCTCCCTGACCATTTCTCCTTAATTTTACTGAATTCTAGAGTTTGCAACCAGAGAATGTCATTTCTGATAAACATTGTTGAGTTGGATTATTAGCTGTTTCTTTACTAGGGGTGTGGTTTGAATAAGTTGACAGATAAGACATGGGGCACTTCTTTTGATCTGACTTTCTGATGAATAATGGATAAGTTGTTACTATAGGGATGTCTTAAAATATTTCATAGGATATATTTATAGACCTAGAGGGAGGTAGTTGTGAATGGGAATAATCAAAATACATTTTCAAAGAACACACATGAAGTAGAACTGAAATAGTTATATAACTAAGATTCAATCTTAATTGAACATCATATAACTTTTCCCAGTATATGTAGCAACCTTTGGTCTTTCCTTGGCCTACTAGAATAGCAGCAGACAAAAGAGAACAGATTACATAGGCATTAGAGGCTCATGGGGGACAGTTGCCAGTTTCTGAGATGTGTCATGAATAAAACGAAACTCTGTGATTTCCAAGTGTAGAGGAAGAAACATATTTTATTTATAACACTAAGTATATGTTACAATAAATATGAGACCAATGGAAAGAGTAAAAATATTAGAAGGTGGTGGTGGTGGTGGTGTGTATGTTTTGTAGGAAGCATTGTTTCCCCTACATTCTAGTGCTGACTCTAAAATATGTGAGTAAGAGAGCTTTGGAAAAATGGTTGGAGTCATCATTGTGGTGAAGAGTATAGAAAACTTGCGGCAGTATCTTCAAGTCAAACCCCATTTCCCACTTCAGTTCTATGTTTATTTAAGGTTGACTTAGGGGGTGGTAGATAAAGTCAACAAGGAGGCTGTGTAAAGCCACCTTGGTACCACCGCTGGTTCACCCATTCGACAACAATTGCGGTAAGCACCCACAGCACACTAGGGGATTTTGCTGGGCACAGAGTGCAGAATTCACAATGGACAATCACTGGTTAGGGGAGTGGATTCAGGAAGAAGCAGTCTTGTGGGCACAGGCCCAGCGAGAACGGTGTGCTCTGTGGGGCTGAGGCCCATGGTGAGACTTAAATGCCAGGTGTAAGGAGTGAGGGGGAGGATCACAGAATGGAAAAATAGTTGCACAAAGACCATGAAGGGCCTCTGTGTTCCTTATCCTTGGGCATTGAAAGACCGGTCGGCTTTTTGTAAGCTGTGACTGCATCGACGTTTAGAAAGACTATCTTGACAGCATTAAAAAAAAAAAAAGACAGACTAGAGGTAAGTAGGGCACAGGGAAACCAACTGAATGTCTTGTTCATCCTGGGCCAGAGAATAAAAATGTGAATTAATGAGCTTTTGTAGCAACAAAAGAGGAAGAACTAAATGGAGACAGAATCTTAAACGATTGATTGAACTGGTTGCTACCCGTTGGCCTATGATGGAGCTGGGTCTTATGGTTGGAGGAGATAGAAGTCACTTTCTAATCTTTATCACTTTTCCACACCCAGCTTTGCAGTAAGCTTCTTACCACTGCCAACACTTTAGAATGGGAGCTCTTGTACAGTTGCTTTCCTATGCCATGTAATAGGCTATCTATGGATAAATATAATAATTGCTTTTACTCCTGTGGAAAGACCAAATTACTCTAAGCTGAAAGAAAAATTCAGTAAAATTGGAGCCATGTGTTTTAGTTGGGATAAGACTACAGAAGTGATTTGCAGAGCCAAAGGACTTACTTTTGCCTATAACACATAAAAGTAAAATAATAAGTAAGGAAATGGTGGGGGCTGGGAGTTGAGAGAGGATCTGAATTCCCAGTTGGATGCACTCGAGAAGGAATGGAAGGGGAAAATGACAGCAGTCACATCCACATGAAATTCAAGAAGTGGATTCTCTAAAGTAGATTCTTTACTTCCCCTTCATCTGCCATTTATATCTTCACAGGTACTAATGGTAGAAATAAAGTAGCACCTAAGGCCCTATAGACAGTGTCTGAGAATGACAGATGACTTGACTTCCTAAGGTTTAAAGTGTGCTCTTTAGAGGCTGGTATTCCAAGACATTCCTTGGATTTATGACTTCAACAATTTCACATGCATGAACCACATTCAATAACTCTTGACTTGAGAAAGACTTCCGGAACTTTCATTCTCACCAGAATCCATTGGGACAATTCCTAAACTGCAGACCTGGACATACTCAGACCAAAGGGTTATCTGAGAGTTGAAATCTCATATTAATTTGCATAAGATGGCTGATCACCCATAGGATTCCTGACTCACAAAAGACAAAATGTAGACATTAAGAGGTGAGAAGAGAGAGTGGGAGGTATGAGTGACCACTGCCTGGAGCCAAAATTTCTCACAAGGGCCATTGCTGGTTTTAGATTTGAGTCCTAAAGATACTGTCAGAGAACAGGGTAAATGGGGGAATCAAATGTCCCACTCTGAAGGTCAAATAGCAAGACATCTTGTAACAGAAGAAAAACACCAGTCTCTGCATGTCAACTTCCTCCACAAATATGAGGGAGGAATTCCTTATACCTCTAGCACATAGAAAACAATGCTTATCATTCAGGGCAATCTTAGGGCACTTCTGAGTTCAGAATAAGACCACTCCAGGCATGATGAGGTCATGGGGTGAATGTATACTTGAATAAAATTCCTCCTTCTTGGTCCCATGTGCCCAGATTTTTAATATATAATGTATAATACATAAATATATTATATATAAATATAAAAATCATATACAATTAATTATGTATTTATATAACTATCCATATATTTATATATGCTTATGAAATATATATTATAATAATATATAATGCAATATAAATTATATTATTGTATATATTGCATGTATTATATGTAACATAACATTATATTATATATGTTATAATATATATCATACTGTAATATAATGTATAATAGTATATCCTGTATTATATCCTGTATTTTCTTATTTTCAGTATTTTCAGTCCTATGGGATAGAAAACTAATTAGGGCACTCTCTTACACAGGCTAAATGGGAAAAGTCAAGTTTAGGTGAACTGAATAATTGGGAGAAAATAGTTGGTGGTGCTTACACTATAATGGACCCTCCTGCCTGGTCAGGAACCTTACCATTCATTGTTGTTGAGGCACACACCTCTGAGTGAAGTCTTTATAATGTATCCTGCAGCCGGGTATGTTTACTGCTATCACCTTTGTTTTCCCCTTTCCTGGTAGGATCTGGGAATCACCTCTTCTTCTAGCTGCCAAAGAAAATGATGTCCAGGCTCTGAGCAAGCTGCTCAAGTTCGAAGGATGTGAGGTGCACCAGAGAGGTATGCAGCAGAATTCTAGCCTTGGTCTGTAGGTTAGTTCCCCATCCTACAGACTACCCTAAGAGAGCCCCATACTTAGAGTCTGTTTTTTCTCCATTGACTGCCCCAAAGACGTTATATGTTCTTCCCTCCTCTCTAATGCTAGGAGCCATGGGGGAAACTGCACTTCACATAGCAGCCCTCTATGATAACCTGGAGGCTGCTATGGTGCTAATGGAGGCTGCCCCAGAACTAGTCTTTGAGCCCATGACTTCGGAGCTATATGAAGGTGAGGCCCAAAGAAGGATGGTAAGCTGTTTTCTAACAATTTTAAGTCGATAACTTGGGGAACCAGAGAAATTTTCTGAAGATCCCTAATATTTATTATTAGTCACCAAGCTGTATCATTGCTAAGTCCTGATGACAACTCATTACATCTGGTCCAGAGGCCCAGAGAAGCAGCATAATTGGACAGAGGAAACAAAAGGCTCTCCTGGGAACCTCTAATACCCACAGGGTCTCTCTCATCCATCCCAGATGGTGGCACAAAGGAAACTATGGGGACACACAGAGGGATTCTCTCAGAGTCCTGGGAACAGATATGCAACTCATAATTCTCTCTTGGCCAGGTCAGACTGCACTGCACATTGCAGTAATAAACCAGAATGTAAACTTGGTCCGTGCTCTGCTTGCCCGAGGGGCCAGTGTCTCTGCCAGAGCTACAGGCTCTGTCTTCCACTACAGTCCTCACAACCTCATTTACTATGGTAAGAGCCAGGACCAGGCTCAAACGTAGAGGGTGGGGCAGCAGGTAAGGTGGGAAGGCTAAAAAGGACCCTTTCCTTGGTTATATCTTCTGGGAGGCTGGGAGAGTGGTGTGTGTATAATTTAGGACCAGGGGCCATTTTCCCCCATAACCTTTTGTATGGTTCTTTCCTGAGGTTTATATTGGCCAAATGATCCCAAGCCACAAGCTGAGATGTGGGAGAGAGGAGGCAGTTGTGGACTGGGGAC
>LR749938.1:692491-746350 GCA_902729485.2 Mus minutoides | reverse complement strand
GGGGGGGGGGGGGGGGGGGGGGGGGGGGGGGGGGGGGGGGGGGGGGGGGGGGGGGGGGGGGGGCAGATATCACTCTCATCGTCCAATCCTGCTGTTTCCTACCATGGATTCCTTTGTCTCCACAGGAGAGCACCCTTTGTCTTTTGCTGCCTGTGTGGGTAGTGAGGAGATTGTTAGGCTGCTCATTGAGTATGGAGCTGACATTCGGGCCCAGGACTCCCTGGGTAAGAGTGGGGATGAAGAGAAAGTGCTGGATTCTCTCTCTCTCTCTCTCTCTCTCTCTCTCTCTCTCTCTCTGTGTGTGTGTGTGTACATGCACGTTCACATGTATGTATGTGTGTGTGATGTCAGGGGAGAGAGAAACACTTGGATGGAGAATGAGTCATCAGGGAACCTGATGGCAGTCTCTGTTTCTCCCCAGGAAATACAGTACTACACATACTTATCCTGCAGCCCAACAAAACCTTTGCCTGTCAGATGTATAACCTGCTACTGTCCTATGATGGGGGAGACCACCTGAAGTCCCTGGAACTTGTGCCCAATAACCAGGGACTCACCCCCTTCAAGTTGGCTGGGGTGGAAGGCAACATTGTGGTGAGATCATACCCTAAGGGGTCTTTAATGACCCTCGGGTGTTTTGTTTTGTTTTGTTTTTTGTTTCTGAGAAGAAAGAGAACGGAAACAGGCCTTAGATCCCATTCTCAGCTTTAATTAGGCTCTGTTTCAGCCTATGTCTTCCACGCCCCTGCTCCCCACCACCATCTCTCCCGGCACGTTTACTCCTAGTGAAGTACTAGAAGTCATGTAGTCTAGACCTCTTGCTGAGATTTTCTGCAATGCCCAAGCCAATTTGTCCTTTCCAGAAGAGATCTGCCAATTCCTTCCTATCTCCAGGCTCTGGAATGGTTCCTGGGGCAAGATAAATCTAGGATTTGGGGTTGCATGCGTTATTTGGTCTTCCAAAGGCTGTGTTCTTTAAGAGAATTTAAACCCCTTCTCCTCTAGTCCTTTCCTTCTGGACTGTGCTATATCATGCAGCTGTGAGTCCTGACTACCTCACCTCTCTTTCAGATGTTCCAACATCTGATGCAGAAACGGAAACACATCCAGTGGACATATGGGCCATTGACCTCCACACTGTATGACCTCACTGAGATCGACTCCTCAGGAGATGATCAATCCCTACTGGAACTTATTGTTACTACCAAGAAACGGGAGGTACAGTCTTTTACAGCACGGGCCTTGGTAAGGGGTGATAAGGTCACGGTGATACTTTTCTATTCTTTCTGTTGCAGGCTCGCCAGATCCTGGACCAGACACCCGTAAAGGAACTGGTGAGCCTCAAGTGGAAGAGGTATGGGCGGCCCTACTTCTGTGTGCTGGGTGCCATCTATGTGCTATACATCATCTGCTTTACCATGTGCTGTGTCTACCGCCCGCTCAAGCCCAGGATTACTAACCGCACCAACCCCCGGGACAACACTCTGATGCAGCAGAAGCTCCTTCAGGTGACATCCGGGGAGGGACAGATAGAACACTAGGAATCTGTTTTCCATAGCACTGTCCCACTTCAACTCCATACCAGCATTTTCCCTCTCAGGAGGGAAAAATCTCTTAGGAGATCTTAGATCTCCTAAGAGGGCACAGAGTCCACATGAACACACAGAGAACATGTGTACATTCTTACTCTAGGAGCAGAGTTTTGAGACTAGCTGAATCTGATGGGCTAGAAAACAAACAAACAAACAACAACAACAACAACAACAACAACAAAAACCCTGAAAGAGCCAGGGACCTTAGAAACTAGATTATGTCAAAGACAGGTGATTTACCAACATTTTTCCTCCTTAGGAGGCCTATGTGACCCCCAAGGATGACCTCCGGTTGGTGGGGGAGCTCGTGAGCATCGTTGGGGCTGTGATCATCCTGCTGGTGGAGGTGAAGTGTGGATAGAATCCTTCTGGAGGCCATCTGACCCAAGGGTCCGATCTGCATTCTGGGCTACAAATGCCTTTGTGTCTCTCTGACTTCTTTCCAGATTCCAGACATCTTCAGGTTGGGGGTCACTCGATTCTTTGGACAGACCATTCTCGGGGGGCCATTCCATGTCATCATGTGAGTGACTCCTTCATCTCATTTCCATCCTTCATCTCATTAGAGCATCTCCCACCTTCCCTTATCTCCAAGATCTCTCTGTGATGTGTAACCTCAGAGGACTGAATGTTGTCAAGGCTGAATCTGATACAGTATGAGGTGTATTTCAGCTGCCCTCTTGTTGCTAGGTCCCCAGGATGAGCCTGGCTTCTTTCTCATTGCACCCACTTTTCTTGCCCCACCCAGTATCACTTATGCCTTCATGGTGCTGGTGACCATGGTGATGCGACTCACCAATGTAGATGGAGAGGTGGTGCCCATGTCCTTTGCTCTGGTGTTGGGCTGGTGCAATGTCATGTACTTTGCCAGAGGATTCCAGATGCTGGGTCCCTTCACCATCATGATCCAGAAGGTCAGTTCCTCCCCCATCCTCAGACCAAGGTTAAGTTAACACCTTTCCGGAGGGCCGGGTGGTACATATTGCAGGTGCTGTGACCCTGACATCGTTCTTTTTATATGCTTTTCTTACTGTCTTTCTTTGAAAACGTTTAAAATCCTCTTACAAGCTTTTAAATTTCCTTAGTTTAAGAACCTCACCAAGACAGGGCAGGCAGACTTAGCTGGCAGGCTGTAGTTTGCCAACCCATCCTGGTATGGGTTGATGTTTGGGGTTAGACTTGCTGGTGTCAGGTGGGTAACTGCTCTGAAGATAATGTTCTCTGCCTCGCCTCGTCCTCTTTGCAGATGATTTTTGGTGACTTGATGCGATTCTGCTGGCTGATGGCTGTGGTAATTCTGGGATTTGCTTCAGGTAAGACACCAGGATGGAATCTGTGGGAGGAAAGGGCTGCAAGGATACAGAAATCTTCACACTGAACTTGGAGGGAGGCCAGACGTGATAGGAGGCCAGGAAATGTCTAAAGATGGAACGCTGCTCTGAAGTAAAGGTCTGACCCCAGTGTCAGGAACAGATTAGGATCATGAGTCTTGTAGAAAATAGTGGAGCATAATAACTTAAAATTTATCAGTTTTGAGCTGATCAAGGACAACTGCAATAAACCTGCTAATGTGGACAGGGGAAAGCTGGGGGCGGGGCTCAGCCCTACACACACACACACACACACACACACACACACACACACACACAAAAACCCAAAGCAAAAAGCAAACCTACAGACAGGTAAGGAATACTGAGAGAAGAAATATTCCTCCCCAGGAAAGAATATACCAATTTGTTAGAACTATACAAAAGGGTAACCTACCTACAAGTAACATTATAAGACTGAGCTGGCCATATTTATTGATTTATTTTATATATATATATATATATATATATATATATATATATATATATATATATATATATATATATATATATATATATATATATATATATATATATATATATATATATATATATATATATATATATATATATATATATATGTGGGATGGTTTGGAAAGAGGAAAATGAAGGGAGGGAATAATTTTATTGTCATCTTAGAAAATGAAAGAAATAATTTAAAATGTATTGTTTAGAGTTGAGACCACAATATGAGATGAGGGGAATAGAATGGACAAGTGGTGGGCTATTCATGATACAGTTGCCATGGCAACTCTCACCCCTTGGGTGGAGCAGCCTTCTATATCATTTTCCAGACAGAGGATCCTGATGAGCTGGGCCATTTCTATGACTACCCCATGGCACTGTTCAGCACCTTTGAACTCTTCCTCACCATCATCGATGGCCCTGCAAACTATGACGTGGATCTGCCCTTCATGTACAGCGTTACCTACGCTGCCTTTGCCATCATTGCCACACTACTCATGCTCAACCTCCTCATTGCCATGATGGGTGACACTCACTGGAGAGTTGCCCATGAGCGAGATGAGCTCTGGAGAGCACAGGTGAGCCCTCTGGCGGCTAGGAGGATTACTGCATCTATCTCCTGAAACTGGCCATGCTCAGATAAAAGGAGCCATTTGTACACCATGTGTGTTTGGTTAGGTTTTTGCACAAATTGTAAAATAATGAAACATGCCCAGGGGGATTTAAGTAGTAACAAAGAGCACTTCTGGAAACATTGGGAAGGATTCTGCATAGTTTTCTTAATTAAACCCTTGGTCTTTTCTAGAAAAGCAGTGAACACATGGCTAAAACTATATTTGGTCAGTTTCGCTCCCAAGTAAGAACGGAACGATCTAGTCTTCTTCAACACATTGAAGCCTGCAAAATTTGACCCAGAAAAATTGAATGTGTTATAAATGACATTATAAAAAAAACCTCTCTTTTTAGCAGCAGAAGCTATCTTAAGTCAGATCATTATGATGGGCATACATAAAAGACAATGAGATGAATCTGGTCCCCATTTAAAAATATTCCTGGAAAAGAATTTATCTCACCAAAAATAATTTAAGCAAAATAAAAATGGAACTATAAAACCCTGGAAAGCATTTAACTGTGATATGTGGAAATGGGAGTAAAATCATAAACTGGCTAAGAAGAAGGGTTTGCTGGAAGAAATCTTTTGAAAATCTGTGGATATTAGGTTTCCAAATAGGATGTTTATATTTTGAAATCATTTTATACATGCGGGGCCAAAACATTCTGAAACCTGTGAAACTCCTTTATGCTTTCCATGTTCTTACCTGTACCTGGGACCAAGGTCTCTCCTGAGAACCTCTTATATGCCACCTGTACCTCACCTGGCTTTACCATGGCTTAAAGTTACAGGATAAAGAATTGTGGTGAGGTTTAAGTCTCATCCATTCTCTTCCACAGAAAAGTATCTATTATGTTCATACTGCCATCTTGGTTTGGGGGCTTGTTTCCATTTCTAGAAAGCCACACGTCCCTGAGTTTCTCCATTACTAAACTGTTTCTCTCTGTCCGGACTCTGCTCCTCTCCCTGCCCTTCTCAGTAAGCACCTGACCTCCTCTCTGACTTTCCTTTCTCTATCTAAATAAAGGTTGTGGCCACCACTGTGATGTTAGAGCGGAAGCTACCTCGCTGCCTGTGGCCTCGCTCTGGGATATGTGGGCGAGAGTATGGTCTTGGCGACCGCTGGTTCTTGAGGTAAGTGATGTGGTATTCCTTAAGCAGTCACTTTAGATGATTTCTCTTGTTCCTAGAAGCTCTGTGAAGGCCTGTATGCTTTCTAGACCTCGTGTTCATTGTCTTAAGTGTGGCTACTGAGGACAAGACTCAGTTTTGAACTTAGGCCCCTAAGCATCATCAGAGAAGAGCCTGCAGCTCTCTGAGGCTTGGCTGCTGAGGGGTTGGTGCTCTGTGTTCCCACACTGGCTGCATAGAACCTTCAACACCGGTGGGGCTGGATGACAAGTGTTGAACTTGGATCTTCTTTTCAGTAACCCCCTCTTCCGCTCTCCCTAGGGTGGAAGACAGGCAAGATCTCAACAGACAACGCATCCGCCGCTATGCTCAGGCCTTCCAGCAACAAGATGGCCTCTACTCTGAGGACTTGGAAAAAGATTCAGGAGAAAAACTGGAGACAGCACATCCCTTTGGTGCTTATCTGTCCTTTCCTACACCCTCAGTGTCTCGAAGTACCTCCCGAAGCAGCACCAATTGGGAAAGGCTTCGACAAGGGGCCCTGAGGAAGGACCTGCGGGGGATTATCAATCGGGGCCTAGAAGATGGGGAGGGCTGGGAGTACCAGATCTGAATGTTGGCTCTCACCGAGCATCAGAACAGAATGAAAGAAAGACAACTAAGGTCATCCTGCGAGTCCAAGGGAGAAGGAGGAGGAACATGCCAAGGAATGTACACTGGGAATAAATGCTCCAGGGCTCCACAATTCCTTTATCTTGGAGCAAAAGGAAGATGACTCTGTGGTCCGTGCCTCAGCCAAGCATTCCTTGTTCTCTTATGGAAGCTCCCCTGCATACCAGAGCACTTTAAAGACAGGCTTCCTATCTCAGGCACCTGTCTCCTCCCAGGTCTAATAAGTGGGAGGGCACAGAACTCTTCCCAGGGTGCTCCCGACGACAGATGGAGAACACTGAGATTGTGGGAAGGCATGTGATGGACAGATACAGGCACCAGTCTGGGAGTGGGGAAGCTAGGCTGAGCCTTGCCACCTTCCAATAAAGTAATTTCTTGATCCCCACCCAACTCCCTTTCTGTTTCAGTGAACTTAAGCACTGGCCCACCCTGTCATGCCACTCTGCTCCTCCTTTGAGGCCTCCCTAACCCTTCTTTGCAAACTGAGGCATGGACACACCTCAACTTGTAAATTCCCTTCTTTCCCTTTAATATGGGGGAGGCTGTTGGAAGAGCAGGATTTGGGGGTGCAATGTCCAGAGGGCTGGGTTTAATGTGACAGGCACGGAAGCTGGAGTAGAGCCTGACTCAGTCTCACACGCCCCTTCTCCACCCTATGGCCAGGACTGGGTTGGGGCATCCGTGGCTCACAGACTCTCGAGCAGGCTTTACACTTCCACTGAGCCTGGCTGCCTCAGGTGCTGCTGGAGGAGCTGGATGTTGTGCAGAAGTTTCTTCTGGTGGCCAGCTAGGGTGATGCCCAGGCCTGGCAGGTCTCTGGTGGGGAAGGAGTGGATCAGACTTGGACCAGTGTCTTTAAGATCCCAGATGTACCTACCCCCCTTACCAGGGGCCCAGAGTGGTCACCCTCCCACCTCACCAACCCTCTGCTTACTCTAGGCTGAGCTGAGCCACATCACTGAAGGTGGAAAGACCAAACTTGGAGAAGTTGTCCTGGTAGCACTCTAGTCCAATGGCTGAGAGCCAGGCCTGGGGAGAGTCCAGGCAAGGGAAGTCCAAGGCCACAGGGTTCAGAAGAGCCTGGGAAGGCCTAAGGTGGGGAGGAGCAAGCAAGTCAGGTTTTCTCTTCATCTTATTCTCTCTGCTCAATTTTCCTTTTGGTTTCTATCCACCCTTCCTAGCTTTCCCAGGCTCCTGCCCCAAGCTTCAGACCTGTCCCCGGAGCCCCCTTCAGCCTGGAGGGTATCAGGCTTGCGTATCATCTTGTCAAATGCGGCTACCAGCTGGTCAAAATGAGGCCGACGGGCACGGTCCTTCTGCCAAGTGTCTAGCATCAGTAGATGTAGTCCAGGGGGGCACCCTGGAGGTGGGGGCAGCCGGAACTCCTGCTCTATTGCGTTTAGTACCTGCATGCCAGGAGGAACATATCATGAGAAGCTAGTACTGGTACGAGTGTTAAAAAAGTGGAGAATGGGCTGAGTTTGGCTGTAGCATGAAGTTGAAGAGGAAAGGGAATTAGAAAATACAGAATTCTCCAGTCACAAGATCTTAGAATAGAATGGCTCTGAAAAGGGTGGGCTTAGGATATGAGCCCAGAGAGGGACATCAGCAAAGGTCTATGTCAGAGTCACCTCTTGCTCGTTCATGTCCCAGTAGGGCCGTTCTCCGTAGCTCATCACTTCCCACATGAGAATCCCAAAGCTCCAGACATCGCTGGATGTTGTATACTTCCCATGTGTAATGACTTCTGGGGCTGCCCAGCGAAGCAAGGAACTTGAACCCTAAAGAGCAGAACCAGAGGTAAACTAATTAATAACCACAGTGAGTGTCAAATTCGTTGGTAAACTTAGATGCTTAGATGTCTTGGGAGTTTCCCATCAGCATCTAGTTCAAGTCCCTTAGCCATCCTGAAGAGTAGACACACATCAAGACACAGGATCAAGGCTTAGGAAATATAAAACTGAACAAGGTCATGGGGCTTGAGTGGAGCATTTGGACTTTTAATATCTTTATGCTGACTCGGCAGCCTGCGCGACCTCTGCATTGACAATAAGGAGGAACTGGTAAAAGTTTTACCCGTCTCCCATACTCCCCCTTTTTTTCTTGGCTTCTTAAGCCCCTCAGTTGCTCTTGATCCAGACATCCTTCTCCTCATGGCATGACAAAGTCCCTAACTCCCAGGATATCCTACCTGAAGCACCCATCCCATATTCTAGCTTTTCCCCCCAGCAGCTGCTGAAGGGCACTGACGCCCCAAGGCCCTGAGCTCACCTGAGGACTGTGGCCGAGATGTGCCACCTTACACACCAGGTGGCTATTCACTAGCACACTTCGGGCCGAGAGTGCTCGGTGAACAAAGGCGAAGCTGGACAGGTACTGCATGGCAGCAGCCACGCCCCGCTGCATGGCCACCAGCTGCAGGCTACTGAACTGGCCCTCTCGCTGCTGAAGAGCAGAGAACAGAGGTCACCAACAGGGTAGACATACTGCAACACACACATTAGCAAACGATGGCAGTTGGGGGCAAATTTGGGAATCAAAATGGCCTCTGAATTAAAGGATAAAGATCATGTTGGAGGAAGGGATGGAAAGACCAGGATGGACAATGGCCCATCCCATGACAGGAGATGAGATGGACACACAAGGCTCTGTCTTCTTTCCTCAACCCATGGACCTTCCTTCACCAGAGGAAAACTGACCCTAAGGAAGCTGTCCAGGGGACCAAGTTCCATGAGTTCTGTCAGCACCATGACAGGCCGACTCTTAGTGACTACACCTTCCAGCCGCAGGATATTGGGGTGCTGGAACTGGCCAAGCAGTGCTGCCCGACCCAGAAAGGTCATCTTCAGGCTCTCAGCACCCCCTGCCCATAGGGCCTGGATGGCCACAGTTTGTTCCCTCCTTCCCCGGGGTTGCAGTCGACCCCGACGCACTTCTCCAAAGGAACCTGCAAGAATTGATACCAACATGGATCATGTATTCAGCTGTGCTAAGAAGGAATCATGAGGCCCTTCCAGACACCTCTTTCCCCCTTACATACCTGCCCCAATGACTTCTTCAATCTTGATATATGTAGGGTCAACCTCTCGAGCAAGCTCTCTGATGGCCTGGCAGGGGTCGTCATATGTAGAAGGGTCAATGTAATACTTTACTCCAAGTCCTGAAGAGTGCAGTGTGCTATGAAGGTATGCTGTAAGCATGAGTACCCAAGTTCCCAAGACACACCCTTCTACCTCTGGAAGACGGTGAGGAAGATCCCCTTCCTCACCAGGCAAGTGCCTAGCTCCAAGCCCACAAATCCCGGTCAATCCCTCTCCCCTTCCCGACCTGGGCTGCTGTATTGTTGCAGTTGCTCTGTGTAGCCGGTCCCACGACGCTTCCTGGGAGGCAAACCAATAGCCTAGAATGACACTTGCTTCTGTCGGCTTGCATTTTTCCCCAACCACCCTGGCCAAGCAGACAGTATTTCCAGCCCGTGGGTCTAAGGATTGAGGGGACTCTACTAGGCCCCTCCTTCCCACCTTTGCAATGAACTAGTAGAAGGATGTGCGAAGTGCTGCAGGGGTTCCTGGGTTTGTCGGGACTTGAATGGTACTGGGGTAGGTTGGATAGGAGTGACAGGGGCCTCACCGCTGGAAGATGACAGCCAGTACAGTGATGGCTGCCAGTAGAAGGAAGGCCAAGGCCCCCAGGATGGAACCAATCACCAAGGACAGCCTCTCGGGAAGCTGGGAGGACAGCTCACCTGAGGGATCAGTGGTAGGGTCACAGGGAGGAGCCAGGCTTTCTTTGTGCTCACATGTCTCTGATGCCTCTGGCCATCCACAGGACCACACGCATACATGCCACGTGTACACTCATCCATTTGTACATCCTTCCAGTCCTCTGTATTCAAGAACTGTCCACACTCCATGCATTCATACCTACAACCCCACTCATATTAAATCACAGCCTCCCACTGGCCTCATCCAACCCCTAAAGTCAGGGGTCACCCACAGCATCCTCCTTTCCCAGACACTCTGGTCTGGAGGGCGATGGGACAAGATCTGTGGCTTTGAGTATCTCGGGACTCAAATGCCCACCTAGGCTTCCTCTCACCTTGAGGCAGTGTCTGAAAATAGACTTTGCCCCCATAGGGGCCGTGGCCAGCTGCAGTCCGTGCCCGCACCTGGAAGCCATAGATGTGGCCAGGGCTCAACCGTGTCACAGTGGCAGTGTTAGTCTCACTGGTCATGGTGAAGGAGTGGGATTCATCTTCTGCCTAGGGACAACAATCACTCACTCATTTTGCCCCTGCCTTATCCCCTCTCTTCCTCTGTGATAGCCCTAGTGCCCTCCTCCATAGCCACGCCCCTGCAGGGTTGGGGTTGTAGTGGTTGAGAGCTTTCACTAGCTCTGCTGAGGTGCCCCAATTGCCTGCCCACCTGGTCATAGTAGCGCAGCTGGTAGTCGAGGATGTTCCCATTGGTTTGCTCAGGCTGTGGCCAGGATACTGTGATGCTATTGGCTGCCCGGCTCACCTGGTGCATCACAGGGACTGCAGAAGGGACTAAAGTGCAGGGTGGAGGATTATGGTTGGGGGGGGGGGTCTGGAGTCTCTGCAAGCAGCAGCACCCAAGGGTGGAGGGGATAGAGTTCAGAATGTGATGTCTAATGCAGGCTGGCTGGAAAGCAGGCATGGGGAAGAGGGGATCCGAGGAGCTGAAGCAAGCTGTCCTTAGAGAGAAGGAAAAGAGCTCACCTTCGTGGCTGGTGCTGACATTGATGGCTGCTGCCTGGGGAGGGTCAGGGCTGAGCTCAGACACCCCATTGACAGCCTGCACTTCCAAGATGTATGGCACATGTGCTCGGAGCCCCCCAACTAACACTCGACTCTCGGTCAGGCCCCTCTGGCGGGGGTCGAAATGCACCTCATCCCTGCAGCGGCGACATATTCCCCCACTGCTGGACTCTCCGTGACCTCCACACTCCTTGCACACAACGTTGAAGAGCAGATCCCCTCGTCCACCCAGCTCCTGAGGCAGACGCCAGTGCAGCATGAGTGCCGAGCCTTGCACCTCAAACCACAGCTCCCGGGGAGCCGATGGAGGACCTGGAAGGGGTGTTTTGGGGGTGGGGATTGTGAGGTGTAGGTGATTTAGGAAGAAAGGAAGACAGAAGGTGTGGGTCAAAAGAGCAGAAAACAGGGCCAGAAAGAAGGATAGGGAAAGAGGGAAGGTCATGAGAGGAAGGGACCAAGAAAACAGGAGAATCAAAGTCATTCAAGTGAACTCCAAACATCCAGTGTTAAGCTAGGTCCCCTAAATCCTCACCATTCCCTGGTTTAACGCGTTGAGCTGAACTGAGACTCACCAGTGCAGGGAGCCTCTGGTGGGTCGGAACCGGCCCTGTAGAAGCCCTGGAGACATGGGCAAACTGGGGCTGCAGGGTCAGGGGAGTGGCTGCGGGCTGGACATGCTGAACAGGGAACATTCCCAGCCAGGGCCTTATAGGATCCCTCAGGGCAGGCTAAAGAGGCAAAGGGGAGAATATGGCGTCATGTTGACTTCATCCACTCACCCTGAGTTTCTAGTCATCCGTATAAGGTGTCCTTTGTTCCCCAGAGACGGTTCTTTGTCCTGAGACCCAGTCTCCACCTTCTGTTTTGGGCTACATAGATCTATTTAGTCAGTCAGGGGATAGAATTCATTTCCACTTATGAATAGTTAGGTGTGCTGGGGTCTGTGGGCAGGGCAAGTTCAGGAGTAGGTGTTCCTGGCTAGGATACATAAACTCTCTGTGGTCTTGTTAGCCAATCTGCTGCTATTGCCTACCTACCTCACAGCCACCAGCCTACAATGAATCGTTCCCAGCCAGGTAGATTATGAGCATAGAGGAGCCCACATAAAATAGCCCAAGAATGGAGCAACTTTTGCTGTCTGTCACTTCCTGGGCCCAAGGTCTCAGGGCACAAAATATGGAAAACTATAGAAATTTCAGAGAAGTACAGTGAGTTAAGTCTGTATGCTATAGAAAGTAAAACTGAGGAAAATGGGAACTTTCCGGAGGTGGCTTCAGATACTTTGTGGACAAGGTCAGATTTGGAGGGTTCAGGAGTGAAATCAAGGCCAAGGCCTATGGAAAAGCATCTCACCTTGGCAGAGCTTGTCTCCACGAGCAGGCTGGTGTCCAGGCTGGCAGCGGCAGCCTCCCACAGCTACCATCCACCTGCCTTCGCCATTACAGTGTAACCTTGGGGGGCTGCCCCCTGCCTGGCCTCCTACGCCATCCTCCTCTGGTTCTGCATGTGCTACACAGGTGCCCACAGCGGCCACTAAGGAGGCCCCTCCAGCTCCACTGGCCTGTGTCTCGGGAAAAGAGGCAAAGGCACGCAGGACGGAGGGGCAGGTGTAGGAGAAGAGCTTGACTGCCACAAGGGCCAGGCAGGCCCCTGTGTCCTGGAAGGCCACATAGAAGCCACGCTGAGTGAGAGGACCAAAGCTGCGCTCTTTGACATTCAGCTGCAGTCCCACCCGCTGACCGGTCCTGTGGGGCCCCACAGCCCATGAGGAAGAGGAAGAGGAGGCAGGGAAGCTCTCATCTGCTGCAATTGTGTCCACTTTGGTCCAGCGTTTAAGGTGCCAGGGCGCAACACTGTCGGGGCTGTCTGGCTCATCAGCCTGCCTATAGTAAAGGGTGAAGGTCTCTCGGCAGGTACCTCCACTCACACCCAGGCTGGAACAGGCTCGTACAGAGAAGTGAAGGCGGATGTGTGCCCTCTGGGCCCCTCGCCGCTCCACAAAGTGTGTCTGTAGCCAATTGTCCTGGCCAGAACCAGGAGGGAGCCCTGCAACATGGCATGCTTCGAAGGTCCGAGTCAGACGACGCTGGTCATCTAGAACACTCACCTCATCCCACTGCAAGGGGACCAGGAGAAACAATAACTGCTTAGAGTTTGCAGAGGGAGGTGACTGGGGGGTCACTGTGGGGCTGTATCCATTACACTGAGATTTAGCCTTCATGGCAAGCAAAGCACAGAGAGGATACACTGAAACCCTGTTCCCTACAATGGATGGAGTCTTATCTCACACCTTTTATCTGGGATTTCCTCCCTCAGTCCCCCTTTCTGGTGTACAGTGTGGGCCAGAGGATGGATTCAGAATGAGGGGTTGCACTCACCCCACCTGGCGGGTAGGTGAGCCAGCCAATCTCAGAGGTCTCTCCTGTGGTATCCAGCAGCACCTCTGTTCCGACATAATGGGACACATTGTGTAAAGCCTCCAGCTGGCAAGGCTATACTCCCACTCCATTCCATGGAAAACTAAATACTGTCTCTCCCAGATCCATTTAATTTTCCCCTGCAGGAGCTCAGTACTGGTGTGGATCCTGAGTCTAAAATACTTGATACAAGTTCTGTTCCCCACTCTCCCCATAGTTTTGCTTCCTTAACATCATCACTCTAGTCATGTCCCCTATGTCCCCCTCCTTGACCCCTTCCTGCCCCCACCCTGGCCCTGCCCCCCCCCCACCATTGGCTGATGGGACTCTCCTGCCTCTCCTCCTTACCTTCCAGAGCTAGAACTGAGGACCCTAGAACCAGGAGCCACAGACTGCACACCATGCCAGCCACCACTCTGCTCCCTGAGCCAGCAGTGTCCTCAGTAGCCATGCGGTCTCTTCGGCACTCCCACCATTGCCTTGGCCACTGCCCTGTTCTGAGGCAAGGCTATGGCTTTCAGAAGACCTGCTGTCTACAGCCAGGCTTGCTTCTTTGGGAGAACACGGGATGAAAAGACACAAAGAGAAGTCATTTTCACACACTGTATAGGGGCCCAATAGCGCCTGCTCTATAATCCTCATAAGGCCCCTGATCAAACCTTGGGCAGAAGCCAGTAAGGGTTGATTCATCTGGCTCTGTTATACAATTCCACTTTCCTGTGGAGCAGCAGTCTGTAGGTCCTGACTGACCCCTTTAGGGGCTGAAGGACCTTTTCACAGGGGCCGCATATTTGATATGCTGCCTAGCAGACATTTACATTACAATTCACAACAAAACTACAGTTATAAAGTAAACAGTGAAAATAATTTTATGGCTGGGGTCACCATAATATGAAGAAATGCATTAAGAGGTCACAGCATTAGAAAGGTTGAGAACCACGGCTGTAGAGACATATGCCAAGCCTCCATCTTAACCCTTTACGTGACTGTGTCTCAAGGCCCTCATTCTTGGAGAGGAAGCACAACAAAGTGTCCATTCAGTCTTACCCTTCTTGTCTGGAAGGAGTTATTCCAGTTTGCTCTCCTCATTTACTCTGCACCGTTCCTCCAGCAACCAACCTGTATGGTAGTTAGAAGTCTCCTCTCATTAAAAGCAGGTATACAAGAAGCAGTTTATCCTTACGGACACGTGGTTTCTCATCAGGACCCAGCAATTGCACCCTGAATACTCTAGGCATTTTGCAGAGACAGTGAAGCAAAGGGGACAAAGAAAAATGGCTTTGGGGTAAGAAGGGCAGAGAGGTGGGAGAACAGATGTAAAAAGAACACAGGCATAGGGACTCTGAAAGATAAATGAGGCTGTGTTAGGAGAAGACAGAGCTATGTAGGTCTGGCGCTCATTCTGAACAAAGGTTCTCTTCCCCAAGGGGCATGTTTTCTCTTGGAGCTACAGAAAACTAAGCAGATAGCATAAACACATGAAAAGATGCTTCTTATCTGCTCATAACTGCAGGAAGGCATGTAGAAACAACAGTGAAATGCCATTTGTCACAGAAGGATGCTTGTGCCTTCATCGTGAATGCATATGTTACAATATTACTCCCCAGTGTGATGATTTTAGGAGGTAGAGCCTTTGGGAGGTAATTCTGCATGGAGGATTTACATGAGTGGATTAGTATTCTCAGAAGAGACCCCAAAGCACTCTCTCTAGCTTTCTTTCCATGCTGTGAAGGTACCATGAGTAGAGAACAGTCTGCAACAAAGATGATCCTCACCAGCATCCAGCCATGTTGGTACCCTGATCTCTGACCATCCTCTGAATGGTGAGGAACACACTTGAATTTCTTATTAGTTGTCATTGCCCAATTGATGGACCTGTGTCCTTGTAAGTTGAAGTAATTACCTTATCATTTTAGCCTATGAGATTGAGAACCCAGTGTTGGACAAGATATGATAGGGGTCCCTTCTCTATTGTACTGTTAAACTCATATTGTTTATGCATGTGGAGAATGACTGTCAACATCTAATAACTTGACATCTAGAAGTACTTCGAGTATCATGGACTTGAATGATATTTGCTTAAATAACAGCATTTATGATATTGGGGGAGGGAATAGATCAATGCAGGGGATTGGACAGAGTTCTATTACCAAGCTTTGTCCTTAGCCGCTGTGAATTTTTTGTAAGGGGAAAAAAAATCTGTAAAGTAACTGAACATCAGTAGGAAGATAGTTGAGAAATTATGGCACATCCTGAGCAACAATGTGAGATGTTTATGTAAGGATATGAAAATGCTTTCCAAGAGAAAGCAGGATATACAGAACGGTGTTAAGTAAGTTCTTACTTGTTAACTTAAAAGGAATAGCTATTGAGCTGGGTAGTTAGCTTCTGGTAGAGCATTTGTCTAGTATGTGAGGCCCTGTATTCAATCCCAGCACTACAAATACAAAGTAAACAAATACGTATGCATGTACAAGGAAATTATGAAGTGATACATGAAATTTGGGAAGAAAGGAAATGACAGAGGCTAGGGAGATATTTTCATTGTCTCCTTAACTTTTATAGCAAAATAATCTTCCACAACTATTAATTATCTTTCAAACTTAATAATGAACTAAGATTCCCTTTTAAAGCTATAGCTAACACCTGCCTAGTAAAATGAATCAAAATAGTGCTTATACTGTCTGAGTGATTTCTAGAGCCATCTCCTACAGGAAACTTTCATAACCATTAGTAAATACAGTTTTATGCCCAATAGCTTGAAAAGGAATGGTTGCTTCCAGGGCCACAGTGAAGACCACATCCACTATCGGTGGTGTTCTTGCCTTTCTCTGTAACTTGGTCTCAAAAGTTCATGTGGCACATGGAAAAGATCGGCAGGATCCATTTATTTCAGTTTAGGAGAATAATGAGACGCACATTGCTCACAATACTGAGAGAACTTAAGAGAGAAACAAAGAAGCAAAACCAGAAGCCAACTGGAAAGGCAGCCTCGGTCTGGTCTGGTTGTCCCCAATGATAGAGAAAGCCACATTTGCCAGTGAACGGAAGTTAAATCTAAACTTTACTTGGTCAACAGAAGCACAGTTGTGCCTGCTCATCTGATTTTCTTTTCTGAGAAAACTGTTATGTGTGTGATAATATAAAGCCTTTAGTGTCACCCCATGAATACATCCTAGAGGGACACCCTTTGAAAACACCTGAGGACTGATGAGTAGCAATCAAGTAGCCAGTGAATTCTTCCCTCATTACCACTAATGTCCTTCCTGTATGTGAAATAGACAATTCACGGCCTGTAGGGAGAGGCAAGCACTAAGCAGTTTGATGTGGTTAAAAAGCTGGTAAGAAGCATAGATTCTCTGCAAAACTGTTCTGAATGATGCCAGGATCATTCGCAGATCAAGTAAATGCTCAGAGAAGAACTTCAGAGCTTATGTAGCTGTCTGAAGTATTGTAATACTGGCTCCAGCATCAACAGTCGTTCCATAAATACCACAAAGTAATATATGCTGGAGGTGTAACCACCCGCACCCCAAATCCCAGGGCCGTAATGTCAAGACAACCCACCCAGGCCCAAACCAGAGCCACTCACTGTCTTTAGATACATTGTTATCAAGAACAGAAGATGCCAGAGGCAGGCTTTTAAACAGTGAAGGCTACTTTACTACATGCCCTGAAGATATTCCTCAAAATAGTCTCTTTCAGGCAGAACATGAGTGGGTTCTGATTCTATACAAAGAAAAAACAGTAAAGACTGAGCCTTCTTCTGCTTATAACTGGACAGTCATGGAGAAGAAATAACAGCATATTAACATTGTTGTTAGGACTTTTTGTTTGGAAAAGAAAAGCAAGGCAGAAAAAAAAAACGTAACAGATAGCATCAGTTGTGCAATATGGAATATTCTAGAAGATGATGAATGACAAAAATATTTGCTTGGATAAGGTCTACTAGTATAGCCTTAGCATGCAGCTTGATGACTACACAAAGCTGGCCCATCTCCAGAAAATCACAAAAGCAATGATGAAATAGGTTAAAGCTGCATAGGTCCTGTCATCAGGAACCCAGAAGAATAAAATATAGATATCCAATGTGGATTGTTATTTTAGTACTTGGGTATTTTACTTTAGTTAAAAAAAAATTAAAGAATGGACAATCTTAAAATATTCAGAAATATCATTTGATGTTTGAAATAAATCTTCAGATTCAGACCCAGAATATAGAAGATTAAAAATAAGTATATTCAGGGGGGAAAAATGTTGCTGAGTCAGAGGAGGAAGTTAGATCAATTCTTGCTAATCCAACCAACCAAGTCTCCTATTTATATATTAAAAGATTCACAGTGTATCTCCATTGCCAGAATTAAAAAAAAAAAAAGAAAGAAAGAAACCTTGAGTTATGAAGTAATTGCTGTCAACTATGTCATAGCGCTGCAGATTCTTCTGAAGCAAGTTCCAAAAGGAGAGCAACAAGAGACAAGACAGGAGTGCTCCTCCTGCCTGGAATATTAAGGAGCCAGGGCTTAGCACCTGACTTTCAAAGGTTGTTTTGCAGCTTGTAGCCACAACATCCAGGAGGAATGTCTTGGGCTCAGCTAAACATCCTGTCACCAAAGGGGAAGAGATCAGCTAGGAGCCTCTGTGAGCCTGTTCTCTCTTAGCTTGTCTGACACCCCCATTTCTGCTGCAGCTCAAGAAGGGAACTAGCCAGGATTTGGAAGTCCTTAGACTTGAGCAAGGGCTATAGTATATCTTACTCAGGGAAATATTCATATTTCAGTTGTACATGAAGCTGTAAAAGTATAAAATACCCAATGTGGCAGAAATGTGGATGTAAATGGTAGCTCAGAAGATAACAACAGGACAGTTTCATGTGATAAAAATGACATTCTATGATTTTTGCATCTTCTTTTCCTCAATTCCTTTTCTTGATCTATCATTTTCTGTCTTTTGGGTGTGATAGAGACATTAGATCCCAATAAAATAAAATAAAATAAAATAAGGCAGGGTCTTAGGCATCAAGACTGTGTCTGGTTTCAGAAACTGCCAAGACTCAGAGGCGTGTAACATTTTAGCTCATCAGATATCGATTGTGATTTTTGTTTTCTATGAGAATGAAAGATTTGAAAGAAATTAAATCAGCAAATCTGCAAGAGCTTTAGAAAGTAATTGTGCTTAAATGAAATACTAAATGTGATACCTTCATGAACAAACCCAGCTTATTTGATAGTTTATGTACCTCACTCTAAATTACAAAAAAAGATGTAAGCCAAATCAAGGTATGAAAGAAATATATTGGATCATTAAAACTGGTTACTGTAGGAGGTAGGATGGTGCTGGTGGAGGATGCATGGTAGGGACAGTTAACTCTGCAAATGCCTCAATTGTTTTGTTCTTACTATAATAAGCACACCTTGTTTTCAAAATTAAAGTCTAAACAAAGCAAGGATATATGACAGGATACTGCTGAAACTGCACACGTAGAGCATATGTTATATTTGTATGTTTAATCTCTCTTTTTCCCCTTTCCCCGTTAGTTTTGGGAACAACTAGGAATTTTTAACTATAAGACCCCAGGGGCAAAACTGCAGGGATGGAGCCAAAGGATGTCAGTAACAAAGGCGAAGTAACTTTTGTACTTGGGTGTTCTTTAAGCTTCTCTCCCAAGAAGTTTAAGCTGTCAGCATGCTCCTCTCTCTCCATGCTGGGCTACAGACTATGTCTACAAAGTGGAAGAGGGGCAACAGAGGGAACTGGATACTTGTAACATGTTCGAAGGGGCCTCTCTGGCAACAGAGGGAGGCTTGGGAGAGAGAGAGTTTCATGAGGTATGGTTAGCTGCTGTCCAGCAAGGATGGGGAGCATTCCCAAAGCGAGGGACCAGTGGCTTTAGGTCACTAGTGGTTGCTGAGCTGGTTTTCACACCTGTTAGCTGCAGGGTCAGCGTGGGAGGGGTCAGTACTATAGGCTAGTTCTCTGTCCTGTTCTGCAGCTGTTGAACACCCAGGAAATTCCAATATAATCCTTGTTCAGCTGACTGCTGCAGTCTCTACCCTTTAATCTGCGCCCTGGAGATTCTCTGGTGAGCTCTCTCCGTGCTCTGGCCTTGTGCCTTGAAAAGGATCCCATGAGGCTTCAAGGCAGCCTTCAGGACAGACAGGGAGGAGGTAGTTATCATCTGACTCTCGATCTTCTGCTGACCAAATTGGAGGAGCCAATTTGTGGATTACCTACCCGAGGATAGGTCTATGTCCCTGGAGATCTCTGGCCTCCAAGAATGTACCCTAGAAGCATGCTGGCTCAAGCACTTGTACCTCCTACTCCCAGTCTTTGCAGACAGGAGAGGCATTTAAGATGCAAGCAATGTCTAGGTCTAGCCAGACAGCCATGGAAAATGAATCACGTTGGCTGTTCACTGACTGGGGTCATAACAGTGCTAGGAAAAAATATAAGGGAGGGTTTAGGGGCAAATATATGGGAGCAATGAGTCCTGAAAGGTGATGGGAGAAAACCCTGGGGGCCTGGAGTAGTTCCTGTATCAGCAAATGACTGGTGGAGTATAAGGAAATGTACATGAGAGTCAGTAGACAGTAGCAAACCACAGAGGACTGAGTTTCAGGGGTCTAATGCAAAGCTGTCCTTGCTATGGGCCCTGCTCCATCCTCACTGGCTGTGTGAGCTGCTCTCTAGCAAGATGCTTCTGCTGAAGCACTGGGTGGGCATTGGGTAAAGGAAGGGGAACCAAGGCTTCCTGCATCACCAGATGTTCCCATAATCCTCCTATCTGCAGTGAGGCATGGAAGAATGATAGGAAACCATTTGGACAGGTTTATGAATGGGTCAAGAGCTGGGGAAAAGACTATCCCAGAGAATGGCCCTGCCTTTACCATGCTCAGCCATCATGGCCTGTTATTCCCAGCATGCTGGTAACTCCCTGGTCTTTAACATTCATCTACTTGTATGATGAATGGGCCAATAGACTGGAGAAGACTCACCCATATGTCATTAGGTAGGTACACTGGGGCACTCATGGTAATCTTCCTTCAAGACAAAAATCTCACAGCTTTCAAGGGTCCATAGCTGCTATGAGCAAGATTCAGTCCTTAAATGTCCTATTACTTGCTCAGCCTCCAAGGACTCTCAACAGCCCTACCAGTCACTCCCACTGGTCTCTCCTTTGAGAAGCATCATCTTCTCTTCCAGAGCCACCTGAGTCAAGTTCCCCTGACGGGTGGAGGGCCTGGGTTAACTGATTGGGAACAGGCTGGGCAGCACTTCTACATGGGCACTGCCAGGGACATTACAACATCAGCTATGCTGGTCCCCTGCCAGTTCCCCCAGGGATGGGAGGAGAGAGGGTGCCAGACGGCCAAGATCAGTGGGCAGGGGCAGAGGCAGGCTGGGCCAAGCACCCAGATGCATAGAGGGGGTGGAGCTGGGGCAGGAGCAAGCAAGAGACTTTGTTTGCAACTGGAGGGGGCGTGCTTAAGGTTGGGGCTCAAATTCCAAGCCTCTATTTCCAGTCTTAAGGGGGCTGTAGATGTTGATTGCCCCCCCCCCCCAAAGCCCCTGCCAGCTCCACCCAGCAGCAAGGGGATTGGAGAGATGCCACAGGAGTCAGAGGCATGGACAAACCTTTTCTGAATGCTGGGAGCCTGACCTTTGTGAGGTTAACCCCCCTCCCCCACACACACACCCCAAGTCACAGGCACAGGAGGGTCGATGGAAATGTGGTGGAAGAATTTTAACACCCAGGACACACAGAATAAAGAGCATGGATGAAGAGGCAGTCTCTTAGAAACCTACTCTCGCCTTGGAGAGGTATACCCAGTACTCCCCCCTAGGAGACCCCCATCCAGGGTGTGCATAGGCCCAAGGCTAGAGAGATCCTCTACTTTGCAAACCTTAATCCCTTACTCTCCAGGCACAGTATCCTCCGACCCCCCCAAATCCCGGGCTCACCTTCGCGCCGGCCTCCAGCTCTGCAGGTCTGCGCCCCCCGAGGCCCCCCGGGGTGGATCTGCACCTCGCAGATCTTTCCTAGCTTCGTGCGTGTCCTCTCTGGTCTGGGGGACCTCGCTTCCCAGCCGCCCGCGTCTGCTCGCAGCTTGGAGTCTCTGGGATTCTGGGAGAGGACCCGAGGCTGCAAGCAGGGACTGCTCCCTAGGCGGGGCCCTGGGGAAATCGTGCGGGGGCCGGTGTCACGATCCGAGTCGCTGAGCTCTGGTCTCGGGTTCGGACGCCCGCTGCTCCGAAGCGCTGGCTGGGCGAACGCAGCCGGGCCCGCCCCCTCGCGTCCCTCCCAGCCTGGCCCGCCCCTCTCCAGCCCCTTCAGCCGCTCTCGCTCTCCTCTTCCGGGAGCCGAGCCCGCCCTCCAGGCCTAGGACACAAGTGCGCGGCGCCCGATCCCCAGCGGGGCGTGCAGTGGAGACGCTGGGCGCGCCCTGGGCCCGCCCGTGAGCTGCGGAGGGTCGGTCTCCTCCCGCGGGTCCTGGCGGGCGGAGGGGACGTGGGCAGGGGGACCACACGAGTTAGGGTCCGGGAGGAGGCGGCCAGTAAGCGCCGCTGCGAGGCGTGTTTAAAACCCCGTAGCTCGCGCCCGAGCATCAGCGGAGCAAAGCGCTACTGGCTGGCAGCTGATGGCCAGGCTGAAGCCCAGGCGCTGCGCCTCTGGCTCCTCCCTCTTTCTTCTTTAACTCTAGGAACTAAACCAGTGGGGCTTCTACTCAAGATTGAACTGAGGTGGGCGTGAGCAGAAAAAAGGAAAAAAGGAGGAGGTGGAGAGAGAAGCAAATCTTGGGAGCACGGGAGGGCAGAACAGCCAGAGACAGTGCAAGCGTCTGGGAAGGAAAAGGTCCCTGTGCTAGCTTCAGACTTGTATCTGTTTCTGTGCCTGAATCTGGGTCAGCGCTGGGGGCCCCTGAATTGAACCTTCAACCGCCTCAAAGGCAGGGAAGCCTGGGGCGGAGTCCGGGAAGTCTGGTGTCTGTGCCTGACGCAGACCTGGCTTGGACAAGTCGCTGCACTTCTGGGTGCCACCTCCCTGGCGCGCGCTCCTCAGAGTACCTCCCCACAGTGATGAGAGTCCGTAGAAGGTCCACTCCGTCGGTACCTGGATGCAGGGGCGGAACAGAGCGAGGTTGCTACCAGGGAGAAGCCTTTCTATCCACCCCTAACCATTTCTAAACTAGAGTACTGGTTTGGGGGTCTATTGTTTAGGTCCCGCGGAGCAGGGCTGCAGCCTTCGTATGAAGTGTTGCTACCACCTGCTGGTTCTTTGAGGGAGCACAGGTACCCGGTGAATTCTTCTGCCTGCCCCTTTGCCCCCTTTTCCCCTATTACCCTGTCCCATCTTATTATATCCCCTTTCACTTATTCAAAGGCATCCTTATGAAAGTACTAGCACGATTTTGCTGAAGGGGCCCTGATATATCTGTCTCGTGTGAGGCTATGCCAGTGCCTGGCAAATACAGAAGTGTATGCTCACAGTCATCTATAGGATGGAACACAGGGCCCCCAATGGAGGAGCTAGAGAATGTACACCAAGAGCCAAAGGGGTCTGCAACCCTATAGGTGGAACGACAATATGAACTAACCAGTACCCTCAGAGCTTGTGTCTCTAGCTGCAAATGTAGGAGAAGATGGCCTAGTCGGCCATCAATGGGAAGAGAGGCCCCTTGGTCTTGCAAACTTTATATGTCCCCGTACAGGAGAACGCCAGGGCTAGGAAGTGGGAGTGGGTGGGTAGGGTAGCAGGGTGGGGGGAGGGTATAGGGAACTTTCGGGATAGCATTTGAAATGTAAATAAAGAAAATATCTAATTTTTAAAAAAGGAAAGTACTAGCTAGTTGCATATGGGCTGATCATAACTGGTACTTAAAGAGCATTTAGAAACCAATGAAAATTGTGAAAGAGACTATGAGCCAACATGCACAAGAAACCAAACAATGAAACTCGTTGAGGTACTGAGAGAGAAACAGTCGTTAATGAATTGGCTGAATGAGTGATAGAAAGATAAAGACAAATAACGAGTCCCTACTTGGACAGGAGGTTGTTCGCTCGTAATATCGAGGATCAATTAATAAGCCTGATTAAGTTTAATGACCTGCATTTGGACCTCATTAAAACTTCAATTACATTGTTGTGTCTATAACTTGTATTTCTTCCATTTGTTTCTAAGCTTTCTGATGAAAAGCTTTCTTTATTTGGGGGTCAACTCTTTCCAATGCTTTTAACGACTGAAAAAAAAAGGGGGGGGAACTGATTTTGCAACATCTGCATTATTAGACAATTCTACCATGTATCCATCATCACATCTATCTGTGCATCTATGTATTTCCTGTTACCATCTGGCATGCTATTGGTGCTCTCATTAAACATATACTCTGTACCTCCAGCCTCTCCTACATGCCTGGAAACTTTAAAAAGTAATAAAGTACATTCTTGAAGATACTTGAAGCATGTTTAAACATATTCACAAAACCAAAATATAGATATTTCTTTATGAAGCCCAGAAATTCCAGTATAAATTTTCATTGTTATTACAATACAATATTTGTTTTCTTTTTTTATTATTATTAGAGAGTTTCTTCATTTACATTTCAAGTGTTATCCAAAAGTCCCCTATATCCTCCCCCCGCCCTGCTCCCCTACCATCCCTCTCCCGCTACTTGGCCCTGGCATTCCCCTGTACTGGGGCCTATAAACATATTACAAATTCTGTTTCTATTAATTTAGACATATGTAATCAGTCAATTTTTTTCTTGTTAAGAAAATCTGAATGTGTCTGGTTTTAAAAAGAACATTATTGTATTCAGGATGCATAGAAGATTCGATTTATTATTACAATTAGCCTTATATCCTAATCTACATGATTTCAAACCAAGTTTTTCTATTTTATTTTATTGTGTATGAGTGTTTTCCCTGAATTATGTATACACACTTGTGGAGTCCTGCCCAGGCAGGGAAGGGAAGGGAAGGCATCACAAGGTTCCTGCTGGAACAGCCAACAGGGAGTGGGCCTCCACGAGTGTTGATGGTTGCTAGGTGTAAGGCTTGTTAGGACAGTATAATGATGCATATATTTAACTTTATATACATATATAAAGATGTATACTATATAGTATTTACACATATATGTACATACACACACATACACACACACATATATATATGTATATATATATATATATATATATATATATATATATATATATATATATATATATATATATATATATACATACATACATATTATATATAAGCTCCCCCACCAGGGGGAAAGTCTTCTCTGCCAAGGTTAATGACTCCATGATAATTAAGACCAGATCAGATTGATCCTAGGAAATGAGAATATATCTCTGGGACACTGAGACTTTCAAGACAGCCCTTAAGGCTATGGCAAAGAACTCTGAAAACATGGGTTTGAGAGTATATAATTTCGCACCTGTTCAAAATATAAGGATGCGGATGTGATATGAATTTACGAGGGTCTTCATGGACCTAAAAGAACAGAGGTAGCTGCACTAACGAGCCAGCTTGTCAGATGGATATTTTTGTTGTTGTTATTGTTTTGAGACAGGATTTCTCTGAGTAGCCCTGTCAGAAGGATATTAACGAAGGAGATAAAGAGACTAAGGGAAAGGTGACCTCAGGCCAAGATCCCACCCAGATAAACTTAGTGTTTATGCTTACAAAAGCAGATAGATTTCTGAGTTCAAGGTCAGCCTGGGACAGAGTGACTTTAGGTCCAGGAATGGTGGGAATGGTGATCTTAGGACAGGATCCCACTCAGCTAGCTTATTGTTTATGCTTACAAACGCACACAGATTTCTGAATTCATTTACTATGCTAAAAACAATGTATTTGCGGTTATTATTTAAGAATGAAGGGGCTAAGGTCATAAAATGCTGATTCATGGGATAATCAAAAGGGAACCTAGGGCAAAAGACCGAATTGATATGTACATTAGAGACTAGTCTTTGGCCTATAAGAGATGAATTGTCTGGAAAGCTATTGTAGTTCCTGTTTGGAATTTGTCTGGGAAGATTTCTGACTTTGTTTGGAAAACCAAAAAACTAATCAGAGAGCTAACATAGCCTTTTTAGAATTTTCTTAGCAAACTTTCTGACTTGGGTCAGAAAATCCAAAAAATTTTTTTAGCAATTTTTCTGACTTGGGTCAGGAAATAAATGAACTATCCAGAATGTGTTTAGAATTTTTCCTATCAAGAGAGAGCTGTCTCGAGCAGAGTACAGAGCTGTCAGCTTACACTCATCACTGACTTCGAGTTTTTTCTTCCACCACTCCCAAACATTCTTCCCTCAGGATCCCCCTAACCAAGCCAAGGCTGGCCCTTGGCACACACTGTGAGTGTGTTTCGTGCCAGTGGCCAGAAGAGGGCATTGGATTGCCCGGAATTGGAATTATGGATGATTGTGAGCCCTCATTTGGATGCTGGGAATCAGTCCTGGGTCCAGACATGCTTTTAACCACTGGGCCATTTCTCCAGTCTTCAACCAGGTATTAATAGTGGGAAGAGAGTATACAGTACATCTGCTAAAGTATGTAGTCGTCTGCAGCTATGAAAAAAACCAAAGCAATGAGTTCCATTTGAAGTTTAGCATAAAACGTTGCTGTAATTTGCTCAATACTTGTCACATATTAGGTGCTTAGAGGTGTTTTAGAAAGAATAAATAAAGAATAATAATCTTTAAACATTTTTAAAGCTGAAAAGCAGAACTTAATAAAGCATATGCCTCACAGAATTCATTATCTCCAGTGCACACAACTTCTAATGTAAATGTGGCGCCTAAGCGGTCTCCTGAGCAGAAAACTTCAGCAAGATGGCATGACTCCTTGGCTGGCTCTGCCACTTTTCTGCTGATGTTTTTCTTCCTTCTTAAGCTTTTCTTTCTCCAATATCTATCACTCCCCAAAGATATGCAATTTTCTGCTTCCTTATTTCCCCTTAGAACAGCTGATGCAAGTTGATGTTATTATAAACAAACAGCTTTACAAGTAATTTCAGTGATAAGAATGCCAGCAAAAAGCAATAAAAGAACCCTTCCTAAGCTTCCAGATCTGCTATTTCTAAGACAGAAGTTACAGTTCCCAAAGCCTGGCTCTTCACAGAACTGTCTTGAGAGCCCATGGCCCCAAGTTACACTCTTAATTCCTCAAAGCTGAAGGGTGTTCCCTCTAAAGGTTTTGCTAATAAAAGTACCAAATGCCTTTTTATACAAAGAAAAACTGTTGAGTTTGAAACTTTCAGGGTATTCCCTAAGGCACCAATTTGTTTAAAAGACAAACCTGGAGGAGAACTAATTTGTAAACCAAAGCAGATTGTCTGTTGGTCTTCAATGTTTACCCATCACAGTCTTGCACTTTGATATTGCTCTCACTAAACAATAGTAACAAGACTGATGCATTGTGCAAAGAGAGGAGAATGGTTCTTCTTTAACAATCGGATGCTTTCTCAGGAGTTGACTTCAGAGACACATATGACCAGGAGTGTCAGGAAGTTGTCAGCTCAACAGAACTCCATTTTTAGGGTATAGTCTTGCTTTCAGGGTCTCAGCATATTATCCAGAGCTCAGTGTGCAATGTTTATTCCTTCTGAGAAAAAAAAAAAAAAAAAAAGTTAATGTGTGTGCATGTGTGTATACCTGAAAGTTAATAAGTAGAGTGAATGGAAGTGTTGGGAGCTTTCTTTCAGTAAAATAAGCATGCCACCATCTCAGGAGAAAAGCAGTAGGCAATTTCTCATGCACACAATAAGAGTTGAAAGAACCATAGCGTTTAGTAATGTTTTTAGCACACTACAAATGCAGATCAGGATTGATAAATGCTTCCTGTCTCACTCTGTTCATTCCCTTGTCTCCAGTTCCATGTGGGTGATAGGATAATAACTCACATAGAGCAGATGGTCTGAAGACCTGACTGTGGTCCAGCAGAAGAAAACAGAATTCTGCCAATGGCATTTCTGAGAAAGGTTTTAATCTCTGGCAGAAGGTTCCATTGACTTGGTAGGTCCTTCTCTCTGGCTTTTATGTAATTACTTGGACATCATATAGGTTCCTGTCAATGTCACAATGAACTTAGCAGCTGAAAACAACACAAGTCTATTATCTGAAGTCCTTCTCCCAGCACTGAAATTAAGATGTGGACAGCTGTTGTCTGGAGTTTATAAGGAGAGCTTGTTTCCTTGCTTTTCTCAGTGTGGCTTCTAAGAAGGGACTTACCTCATGGGCCTGTCTTGTGTCTTCGAAGCCAGGGATGTGACATCCCAGAAAATGAACCTTTAAAAACAACCTGCTGGCTCTCTGACTATCACCTTGTTCTAGTCTTAAGGACCCTAGGGATTGTAATGAGCCTAACAAGATAATCCAGGAAAACCTCTCCCCCATAGATTTGCTAATTTGCAAAGTGTGTGCTGGGAAATATGGTATAAACATCCTTGTGGGGTCATTCTTCTGCCTGTTAGAGACCTGGTGACAAGTGTTGAAGAACCCTATTGGTAACTGAGTCAAAACTACAAACCATATGCCTGCAGACTTCTGTTATGAGAAAAAAGCAACATGCAACATACACACACACACACACACACACACACACACACACACACACACCCTGCAAGGTGGGGCTACCAGTAATTATATTTTTGTTCCATGAAACCCAAAGATTTCTAATATGCAGATTCAAATATTTTGTCTTCAGTTTATTATTATTATTCAGTTAGGATTATTATTTTCAAAAGACTTCATAAGGTTATTTTCAGAACTTCAGTGTTTAGAAAACTTGTCATCTAAGACAAAAATTTTTCAACAATGTGTACTGTAAAACTAGAAGCTGTAATACTCTGAAAGACTAGGAGATGAATTATGGAAATAGTGATCTAGAAAAAGTGCTTATAACCACTTAAATTGTCTAAAATCACAGGATAAATAAAACACAAACAAAATGTAGGTCAGAAAAATCACTATGCTGCACTTGGAGAAAAATACTATAACTGAGGGTAATTGTAGCAACACAAAATATCAAATGTCCATATAAACATAAATTTGTCTGTACGCGAGTGTGTGTGTGTGCGCGCGTGCATGTTTATGTGTATTCATGTGTGTACATGAATGTGTCATGTGTGCTGTAACTAAATTTGAGTGTGCCCCTTTTGACTAAGCTCACTGGCCAGTAAGCGCCAGCCATTTTCCTGTCTCCTCCCTCCAAAACACTGGGGTTACAGGCACATAGGGTGACACGCAGCTGTTTAAGAGAATGCTGGGGACCTGAACTCAAGTCCTCCTACTTGTTCAGCAAATACATGAGTACAGAGACATCTCTGTAGCCCCCCAAATTTTTATTTTTAAAGATCTTAAACTCCAGGTAATATAATGTAAAATATGAAAAAGGAACTGCAAAGATGAAACATCACCTGAGCTGAATTCCTTAACATCCATCAGAGGAAGCCAGTAGTTACTGTTGGCATAATTAGGTTAAAAGAATTTTAATGACTTAAGATAACATGTTAGATTATCTCTAAAATAGGGTGTTAACCTTTCAAGTGATAGATAAAAGATAAAGACAAGTGGACATAATCCATTCATCTAAAGGCAAAATACATAAGAGTTAACAAAGAAGCACCAAAAATATAAAGAGCGTAATTGTGACAGGTGTCAGGCACAGTACAATGTCTAAGGAACATAATATTCTAGAATAATTTCTATGATAAGTTGGCAGAATCAGTACATTGTGAAATTTCCTGTAGCAAGTAACAAAAGCTCTTTCTTATTTTATTATTTATTGCTGTTGTCTTACAATCTTGGAAATATTTATAAAAACGACAATAGTTTCTGAGTATATGTACGTTTGATTTCTCAAACAACAATAGGACCATCAGTGACAGTACAAATGAATGTTTGTTGGAATTAAGTGTATAATTTGAAAGAGTTGAACCATAAATTTCGGACACACACGCATGTGCACACATACTTGGAGAACAGTGGCTTTGTCTTTTATCTCTTTCCCTCCTGTCCCCTCTTCCTCTCCCATCCCCTCACCCCCATACTCCTCTTCCCTGCTTTTCTTCATCTCTTTCCTGTACATCCACATCTCTAGGAGTTATAGAAGGATGACAGTGACCTGCCTAAGGAATTGAGGAGGCTCCTATAAGCAATTCTTTCAAAGCGTCATCCGAGTCTTTGCTTAGCCATGCCGGCCATATATCCCTTAGAAATTGTTTGGTTTCTACCCTAGGTCAAGGGACTTGAGGTGCATATTTTACATTCCAAAGCCTACTTGACCTCCTCAGTTCCTACCTGGTATACCCTGACCCCAACCCTAAACTCTGCAGTCCAGGGGCTGAGCTGCCCCCTGCCAGAGGCTCCTCCCCGTATAACCCAGATATTTCAGTCTCTCTCTGCCCCTGTGTCCTTTATCTCTTTCTTTCTACCTCCACCCTTCCCCATGGAGGAGGGTTACAGCCAATCCTTGAGCCCAGTGACCTTGCCCATCTGAGAGCAGCTTCCCAATAGAACTGCCTTTAATATAGTCTAATCTGGTTTAGAGTGGTTCATCTCACCAGTGGTGGAAAAATAACCTGTCAGAAATTAGCTGATATTTCTTTTTTTTTTATAAAGCTAAAAAGATGTGGTATGGATGTAAGAGATCTTTTAAAAAATCATGGTTATTTAACACACATTCGAATAAAAACCTATATACATAGATATTTTAAAGTATCTTAAATAAGTGACATGAAATTGTTTATTTCTATATCAGAAAGCAATACATTCCTAACTAGATATGTCATCTACTAATTCTGTTCAAAGGGAATTGATGGGCAAAAATTGACAGAGAATATAGACTCATAAATATAATTGGCATACATTTCAGCAATTTCCCATGTTAATAGCTTCTAGGTAGCTGAATGAAACTATTCTAAGTCTACTCTTCATAGCAGCATAGAATACTACTTTCATTGTTGGCAAAGTGGGTATACTAAGATAATTAGGCTCTTCCTCTTTGCAATGTTGTTGTAAATGATCAGTTTATTTAAGAGATGTGCTTTCTGTGTCACTGATACCTGCTGGTTTTTCAAAAGAAAAAAGAGGCATGCATGTGACACAGTGGTTGTGAGACAAAGAAGAATGGAATAAGTGACACCCTTTTCTGCTGGAGACGCCAAAGTAAAGTAAATAACTCAAATTTTCTGCAAGAGACTTAAATGTCAGAATAACTTAATACATTTTTTATGAACAGAATGCAATGAGATCCATCAATACTACATTCCTTCACACCTAGAAAAGGAAGTCAATGCTTACTGCTGTACAAATCAATCTTTCTTCTTTGAGAGGTGTTTCTCTTTTTTGTCCATGACTTAATTCCTGCTCATCCTCAAAATATCTAGCTCAGAAATAACCCTCACATAAGTGGCCAATTGATTTTCAACAAATGTGCCAAGTCACTTTAGTGGGGGAAAAAAAATCTTTTCAACAAATGGTGCTTGGATATTGATCTGTTAAAGACCAAAGTTGGGTCCTCACTATACACCGAAGACCAATGTGAATTCAAAATGGATCAATGGTCTCAACTTAAAGCTTAAACTACACAAAAGCTAGAAGAAAGCATTGGAGAAAACTTTGTCATTGGATTATCGAAAATGCCACAGACAGGACTCATTCAAGAAAAGAAAAATAATACAAATTCAAAATATATTTACAAATACCTTGGTCATATTGCTAGGCTTTTCTCTTATCAGATCATAACTAAAATAACCCATTTATTTTAACCTCCATTCTGTCACATGGCTGGTTACCTGTGCTTAGGTCCCATGCTTTTCTCATGTTACATCTTCCCAGCGGAATCTCTTGCCTGAACTCTTTCTGTCTCCCAGATATCCCACCTTCTACCTATCCTTTTCTGTAGGTCGTAGGTTTTGTAATTGACAAGTGATGCATTCATACAATACACAAGATAGTCTTTCTACGAATGTGTGCTATCACACTCCTCCACATGTTTGAGACTCCATAATATGCCACAACCTGAATGGATCTTGAAATTCTTATACTTAATGACACACACAATCCAAGGAAAGAGGGACAAATATTATACATTTCCAGTTATCTGAGTGTTATAGTTTCATGGAGTGCTTCAGAGAAAAAAAATGCCATAGACTAAAAGCAACGTAAATATAATTCTTTCAATTCTGAAATTGTACAACTTGGGAAATCACCAGTAGATTCAGCATCTGGCCATAGCTGACTTCCAGGTTCACATATTTGTTGTTTGCTCACATTGAGGATGTATAGGGGGCTTCTCTTAGGATTCTTTCATGGCATAACAATCTCATTTATGATGATTCTATGTTCCAAATGCATCACTTTCTAACATCAATATTTTATGTTACAATTTCAGTATCTGAAAAATGTGGGGGGAGCCAAACATTTTGGTTGTTATAATCATGTACAATGAATAAGCAAATTAGCAAACATAGAAGATGGAATTGTGGCTATCAGGGCTGCAAGGATAGAAGAGGATTGTACTGTTTTTTTTTTTTTTTTTGTGAATATTTCAGAGATCAGAACATATCTGGGAAGAGGAAATCTCAACTGAGGAATTGCCTCTTTTGGACTTGTCTGTGGGCAACTTTGTGGGGGCATTTTCTTCATTAATGATTGATATGGAAGGGCTCTATCCATCATGGGTGGCTCCAAACCTAGGCAGATGGTCCTAGGTTGTATAGGAAAGTAGGCTGAGCAAGCTGTGGAGAGCAGGAAGTTTTCCATGGTCAGTAAGCAGGACTCCTCTATTGCTGTTGCTTTGGTACTTGCCTCCAGGCTATTTGCTGATGTTCTCTTCTTTCCCTTCAGGAAGGACTGTAAACTATAAACTGACACAAACCTTTTTCTCCCCAAGGTACATTTGCATAGTATTTATCACAGCACTATAAAGTGAATAAAGATGAGAAGTTTTATTTAATAATACAATTTTTAATTAAAGTCAGTAAAGGTGTTTTGAGTACAGATAATGGTAATGATGGTACAATTTGTGGATAAATTTAACACACTGAAGTGTAGTTAAAATAATAAACGTTGGCCATGGTGGTGGTACATGCCTGTAATCCCAGCACTCCCAAAGCTCAGGAAGAAAAATCTTGAATTAGAAGCCAATCTGGCTAATTAAGACAAACTTTGTCTCAAAAGGAGAAAAAAAAATACATATTATTGTGTCTATTTTTTTTCTGGAGTGACAAGAAAAGTATTTCATCTCTTAGGTTGTTGTAGCAGAAGAGCCTGAGATTATCTGCTCAGGTTATAGTCTTTCTGGATTGTAAACTTGGCTATTTTTAGCCTTTTTCATCTCCTAGACTGACCAACATCCCATAACCATTTCTGAGTAGGTTTGCTTATTTTTTTCCTCTAACAGTGTCTGCCCATTGAAATAATCTAGTACATACTTTTCTGCTGAATTTGTCTCCACTTCAGTATTGAGAAAGGAAAATGAAACACTACTTTGAGTACAATGTACATTGAAATCATCTGAATCTTTTGTATCTATGACATTGATTGAGTTGGCCAGTTTTCACAGGATGTTAAAATGGTCATCCCTGCCCAGAAACTTAGAATACTCAAGATACAACTTGCAAAACAAAAGAAAATCAAGAAGAATGAAACCAAAGTATGCATACTTCATTCCTTCTTAGAATAGAGAACAAAACACCCATGGAAGGAGTTACAGAGACAAAGATTGGAGCTAAGATGAAAGGATGGACCATCCAGAGACTACCCCACCCAGGGGTCCATCCCATAATCAGCCACCAAATCCAGACACTATTGCATATGCCTGCAAGATTTTGCTGAAAGGATCCTGATATAACTATCTTGAGTGAGGTTATGCCAGTGCCTGGCAAATACAGCCGGGATGCTCACAGTCATCTATAGGATGGAACAGAGGGCCCCTATGGAGGAGCTAGAGAATGTACCCCAAGAGCCGAAGGGGTCTGCAACCCTATAGGTGGAACAACAATATGAACTAAACAGTACCCCCAGAGCTCGTGTCTCTAGATGCATATGTAGCAGAAGATGGCCTAGTCGGCCATCACTGGGAAGAGAGGCCCCTTAGTCTTACAAACTTTATACGACCCAGTACAGGGGAATGCCAAGGCCAGGAAGTGGGAGTGGGTGGGTAGGGGAGCATGGCAGGGGGAAGGTATAGGGAACTTTCAGGATAGCATTTGAAATATAAATAAAGAAAATATGTAATAAAAAAATAAAAAAAAAGGTCAGCCCTGAAAACATGTACGTATAAGTAACAATATAAAGACTGGCAGCCTGTATTTATTTATTTATTTAGGAACACACACACACACAACAACAACAACAACAACAACAACAAAATGTAACAAGGAAAACAGGACATGGATTTGGTAGGGAGCAAGTCTGGGGAGGCCAGTGAGTTACATGGAAGGGTTTGGAGGGAAGAAGGGCAAAATGATGTGATTATATTATAATCTGAAAACATTGAAAAATATATCTGGCAACTGTGGCATGATTAGGCCACACACAAACACAGATAGAGAAACAAGTCTAATTATTCTATTGTTACATCACATAATTATCTATGATCAAATTATAGATTATAAAAGGGATAATTATTCCTAATGGTCTCCAAGAGCTATCATTTTCTTTAATTTGAATGCGGTAGGAACTGAGTGAGGTGGCTGATTAAGAAGGGGCTTAGCAATGCATTCCAAATTCCAGTAATTCATTCTGAAGACTAATAATGATGGCATGTTAAATAACTCCCCTGTGAGAGCCTCAAATCTTCAAATAAGCTAATAGAGTATTATGCTCTTTTCTGTCTTATAATTTAGAGTAAGTTTTTAAAGATAAATACTCATCGTTTAAGGCATAAACACCAACAGATAAAGAGGGATGGGATTTGCAATTTTTTTCTCTCTTCTTGGTTCAGACTAGAGAATTTAAGATTTTAGAATGGCTTCTCTGATGAATGCATTTCATTCTGAACAATCAGAAGAATATTGACAAAACTGTACTCTATAAACAATTTTATAAATTAATTCTCCTTCAATTAAGTCTTTTTTTTAATATATATTGGTGGTGCTAGAGTCAGGGACTGTAATGAAGATGGGAAGTCTATGATCTAAATTAATCACACTGAAGTTATTTGATTGTATGTCAAATGTTTACTTCAAATTAGTTCTTTTATCAGTAATAAGTTTGATTTTGAATTGTATAATTTAGTCTATTTTTTTTCCAACCTGAAACAATTTTATGTCTTTGTAAGCAGGTCTTTAGGATCTTTTAAAATGGTTTTGTTGGGACTCAAAGGAGTTTGTGAATGGTTATGATATATGCTTTTTGCAATGATCTAATAGTTTTTCAGATGCTAAATGACATTGTCTACACTTTTTTTTTAAGTTAAGGAGTTGGCAGGCAGAAATGAAAGCCGATTTCTGAACCATTCTGGTGGTAAAAGTGAGTAGAATATGATTGAGAAAGTGGGCAGAGTGCTCTACCAGCTCTCCCAAAGCGGAGAGACCCAGGGCGTGGTCTACATTATTCTCTTCAATAGCCCTTTAAGTACAGTAAGTAAGTCAGCTCAGTTGCCGTTTTTTTTACAACTTTTTGTTTTGTACTAAATGTAACACACAAATGCAAATTTCCATATTGGCCATTAGGCAGAGCTGAAGTGCTTCATAATAACAAACAGGAGTTAGACTTCTTGTTTCTTTTTAAAATACCAGTTAGATGAACAGACAAGGTACCAGGAGCCAAAGACAGAGATATCAAAATAGGTCATCCTTTTGGTTTTCTTTCTCAATAAAACATTAATCAAAGGAGACCTGCAAATCGGCTCTCTAGTTCTGCTCTAGGGGTGTCCTAGGTGACTTTGTTGGGGCCAGGGAGAGTAATGCCTGTTGAGAACCTCAGGATGGTCTTATGACTGCCATACACAGTCTGTCTGTCCTTCCAGAGAGAGAGGGAGAGAGAGAGAGAGAGAGAGGGAGAGATAGGAAGGTTGTGGTTAGAATACCACTCATCTAAGGACAGGACACTCACCATGATTTCTAGGAATTTTGTGATAAAATTCATTAGCAGTTATACTTGCCTCATTTACTGAATTAGGGCACAATATTTATTAATGAAATGGAAGTAAACAAGTATTGATGCTCACTTGTACTAAATATAGGTGGCTTTGGGATACATGGACATCTGTCTTTAGGGATACATTCAGCCACACCATCTCTCTCTCTCTTTCTTTCTTTCTTTCTTTCTTTCTTTCTTTCTTTCTTTCTTTCTATCTTTCTTTCTTTCTTTCTTTCTTTCTTTCTTTCTTTCTTTCTTTCATTGTTTGCTATAACTAGTCATGCAATTTAATTTATCATAATTATATTATTCTATTATATGTAGATAGATAGATAGATAGATAGATAGATAGATAGATAGATAGATAGATGATATAGATATAGATGATATAAATATCACCAGTTGATTTTGCCTGGAAGACTATTTGGAGATTTCATAAGGGTTCCTATAAAACAGGAGAGTATAGAAAAAGTAGAAAAGAAGTTGGGAGGAAGGCAAGAGGGAAGGAGAGAGTAAGAGAGAGATTGATTTTCTTCTGACTTCTAGTGTTTACTGTCAGAGGCAGTACTGAAGATCTGTCAAGTGTCCAGGTCAACAAGCATAGTGTACTTTATGTTTTCTTTTCTGTTTCCTGATCAGTTCAGGTGTACAAAAGGATATTGGAACCTAAATTCTCTTAAAGGGCAGTTAGGAAAACAACAACCATACTTGGGTCTTTGAATTTGTCCATAGTGGGATAATTCATATCAGCCAAAATCAACCATTTAGGACTTTCCATGACCAAGAAATAACATTTTCATTACAGGTGCACAGCTTGGCGCCTGCTGGTTACAGCAGCTGATACTGCCTTTGAATGTCTTTTGTGTGCAGATTCATGATTGAATAAAGACTTTTTTGCATGAAGCAGGAGCCCAGCATCAAAAGAAGCAGGTGTCTGAGCTATGTAAATTAACAAGGGAATAAAGAACAATAATTTAATTTGAATCCACCTGAAATCTGAAGCTGTAGTCACTATCCCAGACATCTCAAAGTGTGTGTTTGCTGTAGCATAGGGAGAAAAACCAGAGGATTAAATGACGCAACACCTGGCTGCTGCCGTCTATGCTTATTTACTTGTTAGAAGGAATATTTACAACCATTTCCCCATTCAGTTTTTCCTCTCTCCAAGCATCTCACATGGAAGGAGTTCTTCTTTGTTAGAGTGAATTATATCTTCATTTTTAAAGAACCTGGGTATTTGGTCATTTTAGGTTGTGAACTGATAAATTTACTTAGGAATACTGGGTAATATTGGAACAGATCGGCTTTCTACCATAATATAACAGCCATCAACTTTCTCATGAATGGCCATGAGAATCCAAGCCTCTGTCCCCATTTGCTGCTTGCTGCTTTAGTGGCAGGAGGAACAACAACTGTGAGAGGCCACTGTCAACTTCCTTCCTAACGAAACAACGACTTCTTTGTGAAAATAATTCTCATATGAATAGAAACGAAACAAGGTATTGAAAAAAAAAACATCTTTGCTCTTCTGTAAGGTGTAATAGTGAAAGGCTCATTCCTATTTCTGTTCCTTGAGTTCTCAGCCCTCAGTAAGAGCTAAAGTGTCACATTTCTGTCATGATGAGACATATGTCATTCTCTCTAGCATACTGTTCCAGCCTCTTAGTCTAGCCATGTGTGAAACTTTGCATGCTCAAGCCACTTCACTTTTTTTTTTAAATCAAGCTGCTTCTGAGGGGTGAGAGGTAAGTGATGGAAGCTGAACATTCTATGGATGTAAATCATAAAACTATGAAATACGTTATTTTGTCAAAAAAAGTCAACGACATAGATACTGATAGAACCACTATAGAAAAGAAAAGACTTGCTTCTGCCTGTCCCATATGCACTCACTGATAAGTGGATATTAGCACAGAATCTTAGAATACCCAAGATACAAATTGTAAAACACAAGAAAATTAAAAAAAAAAAAAAAAAAAAAGGAAGACCAGCGTGTGGATACTTCATTCTTCCTTAGAATATGGAACAAAATACCCATAAAAGGAGATACAGAGACAAAGTTTGGAGCTAAGAGGAAAGGTTGGACTATCCAGAGACTACCCCACCCAGGGATCCATCCCATAATCAGTCACCAAACCCAGACACTATTGCATAAGACAGCAAGAGTTTGCTGAAGGGACCCTGACATAGCTGTCTCATATGAGGCTATGCCAGTGCCTGGCAAATACAGAAGTGGATGCTCAAGTCATCTATATGATAAAACACAGGGCCCCCAATGGAGAAGCTAGAGAAAGTACCCCAGGAGCTGAAGGGGTCTGCAACCCTAAAAGAGGAAAAACAATATGAACTAACCAGAACCCCCAGAGCGCGTGACTCTAGCTGCATATGTAGCAGAAGATGTCCTAGTCGGCCATCATTGCAAAAAGAGACCTCTTGATGTTGCAAACTCTATATGACGCAATACAGAGGAACGCTAAGGGCAAGAAGTGGGAGTGGGTGGGTAGCACATCAGGGATGGGGGAGGGTTTAGGGAACTTTTGGGATAGCATTTGAAATGTAAATTAAGAAAATATCTAATAAAAAATAAAAAAGAAAGAAAAGACTGTTCTCCTTTAAAATATATCATTCTACTCTGAAGTTGAATTTGATTTCCTGATGATGAAAGGGGGTCACCAGAAACCAGGTTGCTAGGTAGTCTCTTCCAAACCCGGGGGAATGTTATACAGTGAGCACTAACCACTAGCACCTGTAGTTGCCACTATTGATGGACTCCCATCAGTATTGACAACAGAAGCCGGTGCTGAGGAGCCAATGCACAGCTTCCACTGATGCCTTTGTTGTCGTCTGGTTTACACAGAGCTCACTGAGGAAGTCCTGGGGTGGAATATCCATTCACATTCTGCCAATGATTGCTCATCTTCTCCAATATTTCAATTCTTGAAATGTTTAAAAGATACTGATATTTTTCTTCAGCTATCTATTCACTGTTGTTCACTGAATTTTTGAGTTTGTTTCATCCTATGTCGGATTTCTTATGCTCCCGTTTTCTTTCTGAAGATTGCACTTTATTGTGGTACCTATTTTGACACTTGTTTCAAGAATAATTCAATGCTTACATATGTGAAATCGGCTTTGTACTATCTTTATGCTTGGTAAATATTTTGATTAGGTATAGAGTGTGGGGTGTATAAAATTTTCTTCTGTAACTTGATGGGAAGGCCAGCTTCTCTTATTTCTGCTGATCATACTGTCACTGAGAATTCAGCTCACACTCTGACTCACAATCCTTTGTAGGTGACTTGTACCTGGTTTCTTATTTCCTGTAATTTTTCTTTTTTTTAAAGAACTTTTCATTTCAGAAGCCTAAGGGGTCAAGGAGATCAGGAGAGCACGGTCCACAGACTTCAACTAAGCAAGGCTCATAGGGGTTCACAGAGACTGAAGCAGCAATCTTGGAGCTTGTGTGGGTCTGCAACTAGGTGCTCTGCACATGGCTGTGTAGTTTGGTATTGTTATGGGAAGTCCTAACTGTGGGAATGAAGGTGTCTCTGACTTTTTCCTGCTCTTGGGATTCTTTTTCTCCTACTGAGTTGCCTCACCCAGCCCTGATATGAGGGTTGGTTTGATGGACGTTCCTGGGAGGCCTGCTCTTCTTTGAAGGGAAACAGAGGAGGTGTCATTCTGGGGAGATGGGATGTCGGGGGAAGGTAGGGGAGTAGAGGGAGGGAAAAATTCAGGCAGAATGGATTAGAAACAATTTTTTTTTAAAAAATCCATTTTATTTTTGTATTATTATAGAATTTAATGAAACTATATGTATATTTCATTCTTAATATTATTTAATATTTACCTTATTTGTGTTTTGTTTGCCTGTGTTTGATAATTTTTAGTTTTGCTCAAAAATTCTCATCTAAGTAAACATTGACTTAGTGAATTTTACTAAGTGAACAAATTTACTTTGTGAATTTTGCGAATTCTCCTTATAGAGTAAGACTTTGTCTAAAATAAAGCCAAAGGAAATAAAACACAAGAGACTTAGGGTTTGTCTGAAGTTCTTCTCTTTCCTCTGGAGTCATCTTGCTGGATAATTCTGCCCTGTGTGATTTGTGCTGCTGTAGCAGTAAGGGAAAATGACACCACTGGTTATAGCAAACTCCAAGTTCCTCAGCTTCTTAGCCAAATGGAAGCTGGCTTTACTTCTCTTGACAGAGGCAAGTGCTTGTTATAGCAGGAAGGAGTCCTTCCTGAGTTGAAGCTTTCCATGAGAGGTTACACAGTTCCTCATTACTGCCATGAGAGTGGAGGGAAAAAGATAACACAGTGGAGATTTTGTGTTGGTGCCACACCTAGAAGTAGTATATTTCTACTCATATTCCACTATGGAGAACTAATCCTCTGGCCCTAGGTGCAATGTGTTTCTCTTGTATCCAAAAAGGGATAACAGAAAGATTTTATAAATCTGTAGACTTTTTCTTGCCACAGTGTTTAAAACCAAGTATCTGCTCATGCTCAGTTGTCCAATGTGTTTATGAATAAAAAGATATGCTGTTTATTACACATGACTGACTAACATTTCCTCTGGCAGTGCTGTCCTGCCTGAGTGAAAAGGCTCACTGCAAGCTCTCTCATGGTGGGCGAGGTGAGTGGACTGGCAGGTCCTGCTCAAAGATAAGCAGCCTCTGCTTTGAAAGCCATTTTCTCTCAGGCTGTTTCACTCAGCCACATTATTCAGAGGCTTCTGGAGGTATACTCACAGCCGTGATGGTCAAAAGAGGACCTGACTCAGCATACATCAAAAGCATTCTGTGATGTACTGAGCCACACTTGCTGCTCCTCTCTCCTGTACCTGCATCAACTGGCATATCCCTGCACTCTGATTTGCATAACACTTTAGGCACAGTCATCAGTAGTCTTCAGAAACTCTTCATCTAATTTGCTAATAATGTCTGACATTTCCATATACCCTTATACCTTTTAAGCTACAACTTATATTCTGTTGCTTTTGTTGTTTTAAATTCTTCTTTCATACCTTACCTCCCGACCACAGTTTCCCCTCCCTCAACTCTTGCTGTTCCTCTCCACACCTCCCATTTCCTCCAGATTCACTCCTCCTTTGTTTCCCTTCAAAAAAGAACAGACCTCTCAGAGATACCAACAAAACATGGCATAATAAGTTACAATAAGACTAGGCACAAACCCTCATATCAAGGCTGGATTTTAAATAGAATGAGTACAAGCATTTTTTTTTTTTCATCTTTGTGCTTAACTAAAAGCTGTTTTCAGTTAGCAGTATATCAATTGCCGTGGCTACATAACTCTGTCTGTTCTATACAAATAACAATCTAAACAAGTTTTAGAATATAAACTTATTCTGTTTATTCTACAATCTGTCTACTAAGCTCCTTTGTTTGACCATTCAAGTTATTTTAGCAAGGACATAGGAATAGCAAACAAATCATGTTTGTAACATCTGAGCTCTGAGCAATAAGCTTAATCCATCACTGATGAAGACAGAGAGGGCAACAAAGCATTCACCTTTGGGGATTCATTTCCTTTTGATCAAGCCGCCTCATTTACAGGATGCACCCACACATCTGTCTTATGGGCACACCATTCCCAAAACTGAGATCACTTTGCCTTCCATATCGCTGTGCTTAAGCAACTTTCTGTTGCCCCTGCATTACTCTTACTGTGTGTCTGCCCGTGTGAAAAGGAGCAAGAGGAAGAGCCACACATATGAGACACTGAGGACACATTTCTGCCTGTCAGGCGTGCTAGAGATTTTGATAAGAAAACCAAAGGGACAAGTTATGGAAAGAATAGATAGGGGAAAAATCCTTAGGTGATAAATGTTGTGAGTAAATGGATAATCTTGTCTGTGAAAAGGAAGATACAAAATATTGGAGAATCAGGTTCTGAAGTTAGGAGATGAAAGACAGGTAGAGTTTAACTGGTAGATAGGTTTTCTAGCTGCATACCTGCCCTGGCCTTTTCTGTGAATTAAGAATGAAACACTGGCTATAAAGAATAGCTTAAATTTAGAATCTTATTTTCTTTGACATCTTTTCTTCTCCTTAAATGTTATGTTCTGGAGTACACTGTAGCCTGCTACATGAAGCAATTGTTTTATACTGCTCTTCAGCTCTAACAGGGTTTTGGTTCAGAGTACACAGCACTAGACCCATTCGAGTAGTCATTGTGTCTTGTTTTGCCTCTCACGTCTGTGCTCTGAAATCTCAGCATCCTCCATGTATTTACTCCTTTGTCAAGTGAATGAACCAGTCTAGCTGAACTGATGGGCTCCAGGTTCAGTCAGAGACCTTGCCTCAAACAATAAAGCAAAGGGCTAGTGAGGAAGAAAACCAAAATAGACCTTTGGCTTTCATATGTATGCAAATGGACAGGGACCTTGCACCTGCCCCCACACACAAAGTAGGAAAACCATTTAAAAATTTTAACTGGAAATGTCATGACATTATCATTTTAGTGGATTTTTTTGTTTTAAAAAGTGCTATGAAATATCAAGACACATTCTTTTTAGTCCAGGCTGTCCCCAACTTTCTTCTGCTTCAGTCTCCCAAGTAGTGGTACTTGGGTTTTTTTCACCAAGCCTACCTAGAGAGTGGACAGCTTTAATGCCAAAATTCATATTGCAAAGTTTACATTCAAGTTTTTCATTTGTAAAAGAATAAATATGCAAATGATTGAATAACCCTATGTCCTTCCAAAGAAAAAAAGAACCTTGATGACATCTATTTTGGGTTTGCTTCAGTAGATTGTCCATTTTTCTGCTGGGGCGTGATGTCAAATAAGGATGGCTCTTAAACATAAGAGGAATGAAGGGAACAAACTTGTTTACCTATCTGTAAGATAGGAAAGTAAGTCAGGAGCTAGGCTGTGCCAGGCCAGCACACAGGCCAGGTGGAAGTGTGGGTAAGCTAGGCATTTTCTTTCCATATAAAAGTTTGAATATAAGTAGTTAGGATAGCTGGTGCAACTGTGGAGTGCTCTGGGATCCAGTCCCTGCTCTGCTTTGCCTTCCTTAGGAACCAAAATGAACACAAGCTATCCCATTTGAATGTTAAGAAGCAGAATAAAGAGGAGAAAGTGGGCTTACAGAGTTTCTTTTTTTGATACCAAGTGAAAGTTGTATAGAATGTGCCACCATTGTTTTATCCTATGACCAGAACTAACTTTAAACTGTACATTGCTATTTGGTCATCTTGGAAAGGTGTTCTGGCTTTTGCTACTTATTTCAAATATCCAACTAAATGTAATGTCAACTTATTATGGTAGGAGTAGAGAACAAACCTTTGGAGACAACTAGTAATTTTTGCTATAAAAGAATATTTTACTAAGTGAGGAATATGAAATATATATGAAGAATATGGTAAAGTCTCATACAGATTGAATGCTAAATTTTCTTTGTAATGTATTATGCTTACTCATTTGTACATTTAAGTCACCTTTGAATTTTTGGAATAAAAATCATCTTAATTTTAAAAGATATGACAAAGTCAATTACTTTAAAGAGCACAGTAAAAGAAAAAAAGAATAAAAGTTATAAAAGAATGTAGCTGAGGTTGGAGAGATAGCTCAGCGGTTAAGGGCACTGACTGCTCTTCTGAAGGTTCTGAATTAAAATCCCAGCAACCACATGGTGGCTCACAACCATCCATACTGAGATCTGACTCCCTCTTCTGGTGTGTCTGAAGACAGCTACAGTGTACTTACATATAATAATAAATAAATCTTTAAAAAAGAGAGAATGTAGCTATAGTGATCTGTTAATACTTTGTAGTACAAAATCAATTAGGAATATTTAATAAGTACCAGTTTTAAACTTATAGAGTTAAGTTATAAACAAGATGGACAAATACTTGATTTTGCTAAATAGAATGTAAATATTGTCAGCCTTGACAACATGAAGATAAAATTGAAGATGACCAATTTTTTTGCATGAAAAGAAGATAAAGAGAGAAGGTATCAGTACCAATAGCATCATATTATCAGAAATGGAGCCAAGGGAAGCTAGATCTATTTTTCTTGAAGTTTTGAAGAATAATGGGATAAGGATGTGAGGAGTGAGAATATTCCTTTGAGGTACAATAATAATTCATTCGGGATTTTGTACATAGTAAAACAACAACCACATGGGAGTATGGGAGCTTAGTCAGAAAAAGGTTCAATACTGCAAGTGCTCTTGCCACCACACTGTTCCCAATGAGGCATCATCTGTAGTGTTCAGTATAGTTGTGGGCATGGAGAAGACACACATGTACATTGAGAAATAGTTAAGAAATCACAATTATAATTGGTTTGGATTGTATAAAAAGGCATAAAGTAGGCAGGTGGTACAAATATATATTCCCAGTGTGTGGGAGTTTAAAGCCACCTTAGACTACGTGAGAGCCTGTTGCAAATAGCACAAACAAACAACAATAAAGCATAGAGGAGGATATAATTAATTAGATAGGTGCATTACTATTCCTTAATGCTGGAGAATTCCTCTTCCTCAACTACATGAATCAGAAAAATCTAGATACCACTATACAGATCACATAGCAACCTTTTATTTGAACTTGATTAGACCATGAGAGGTAGATGGACTTTTTCCAGGAAAGTAAAAACAAAATTACCAAGGAAGAAAAAACATGAATTATATCTAGATCGGTGGTGATTTCAGTCAGGTGTGTGGAGAGGAATCTTTAACTAACCACCAAAAACCTTCAAGATGCCACCACCTTTTAAATTGTCTTCTCCTCTATAGAAGTATTCTCAAGAGAGCTAAACTTTGGGGTTTTTTTTTAACTCTCCAGGAAGCTTTCTTTGAAGTTTTCTTCTTTCATCAAACAGCAGACCCTCTGCAAATGTTGGACATTTTAATACTCATCATTGAAAAAGTAACTTTTACTCACCAGATGCAGTTGCCATCTCAGAGGCTTATTGCTGAATAGTCTCCCTCTTTCTAGTTCTTTCTGAACTCTGGCTGGTTCAACTTAGCTGTTCTGATTCAAAACTCCTCTCCAAGTTGACTGGGTCAAACTGGTTTCTCTTGGCTTCTGACTGATCGCTCTGCTTGGAAAAACTACCTCTGATTTCCATGGACTGAACTGCACTTACTGCACTGACTGTGTAAACTGAGTTCAACTGAGCTCCACCACACTCACTGATCTTCCCTCCATTCTGACCCAATCTGGGCTGCTGTTAAGTAACAACTCTTTCCTGTCTTAGGGATAGTTGAGTTTATACAATCTCTGACTCATTTGTCAAATCTTTCTCTGACTCATCACTTTGTCTGCTCCTCAACTAGATGTGACTTTCAAACATGGCTGCTTCTTTCTACAAACTAACCTTACCTTCACTGTTAGGAATTAAAGGTGTGAATTTAGGGCATGTCTATATTCTAGCCAGAATGATTAAAGGTATGTCATTCTAGCCCGATCATACAGACCTAGAACTTTGGATGTGATTCCTTGTCAGAGCAGCCATATTGCTAGATTAAAAGTACTCTACATAACCTTTGTTAGGCTTTGTATATGAAATGACACTACCTGCTTCTCAACTCCCGCATTCCCTGCTACCAAACTATAGGTTCATGTTTTAACATTGTTCCCCAGTGGGTGACACTATTTTGGGAGTCTTTAGGACCTTTAGAGAGTAGGGTATAGTTGAAGGAAAGAGGCCATTAGATCCAGACCTTGCTTGTCATGTTCACTGATTCTTGGTCTGTGGTGGTGTAAAGAATGTCTCTTACATACTCTCATTGACATGAGCCCTGCAATCCTTTCCTTGTGTTTGTGGTTTGCAACCCTCTGAAACTGAGCCAAAACAAATTTTTATTCTGTTAATTTGGTTATGTCATTTTACTGTAGTCCTGAAAAAAAATTACTGATTCTCTGTGCCCCAAGCAATATTCGAATATAAATACATTTCACTGCTGTCCCTCCTCCTCCAGATCCTCACTTCAGTATCAGGTTCTGTCAGGTTCTGTTTTTGTTTTTGTTTTGTTTTGTTTTTCCTTTCTTTTTTCCTTTCTCTTTCCAACACTGGGGTTATTCAAAGCCTTCTTCTATCATGACCAAAGTATGGGCTTAAAGCAAAAAAAAAAAAAAAAAAGTTGTATCATGTTTTGGAGTCATTGTTTTCATTGATAATGCAGTGAACTGCTCTTCATGAACTGAAGGACATCAACGGTGGCAAACAATGTGTCTGTGCACTCACATGGAGTAGAAATAATCATGAAACCAATAATTCCCTACACTCAGCTGAAGAGACATGTTGCATGATGCAATAATTCAAAGGCTCTAAAATGATAGCATTTAAAAATTTTTTAGGTTAAAAACAATATAATTCTGTTTTAATTTCTTTTGCCAAGAGCTGTGTCCTTCCTCTTGCAGGCTCTACTGAATAGTCCTCACACCTTTGGTGTGTTTTTATCATCACTTGTCTGCCTGTGTCTGTCCTTTTGGCCTGTGATAGGAACTGGCTACCTTTGGCTGGCTCTGTTCCTCCAGTACCCCTACTCCCCAAGGCTAGCTCTTTATTCCCTCAAGCTTTTCTCTTCACTCCCTCAACCTGGCTCCCTGCTCCCTGACTCTGCTTTCTACCCTCTGGAAATGTGATCAGACAGACTGACAGCAGCTGCTTTCTATTCCCCATCCACCCACCCACCCTTCGCCCATGTTTGAACTACTCAGATCTCATTTCATCCTACTGCGCATGTTTCAGGGCTACCGGCTTCTCTCTTTATCTGCGTTTAATGTCATGTCATTCTGCTCCTGTCTCAGAAGCTGCTTGTTTCCATACAGGCTTTGTTGCCCTCTCTGTTTGCTATCCTCTCTATAGCCGATCTAACATTTTCAAATGATACTACCTACACATAGGGAAAGTATCTTTTAATTCCCTCTCCCTTGGTTTTACACTGCATTGATTTTTTTTTTCCCCTGAAGACTCTAGGCCAGCTGTCATGTAACAACGTTTCTTCAAACTTTGTCTTTTGATCCTTTCCTTTTCTCAGATGTTGGCATTGTTAGGAGGGAATAAGAATGTTCATCTGGTTTGGCTTTTGTGCAGTTTTCTGCTTTCTCTCTGCTGCTGCTGAAAATATTTCTGGTTTGTAATCTTTTCTTCTTTAAAAATTATAGCAACCTTAAATCTAGACCATATTAAGGTGTTTGTTTTGTTTTTCCAGAATAGGGTTTTTAAGGCCCATGAAGAATGCCTTTCTGTCCCCTGTTCTGCTCTCTCTCTCTCTCTCTCTCTCTCTGTGTGTGTGTGTGTGTGTCACTTTGTCTCTCTGTGTCTCTGTGTCTCTCTTTTCTCTCTCTCCTTCCCTCCCTTTTCCCTCTTCCTCTCTCTCCTTTTCCTCTCTCCCTCCCTCTCCTCTCTTCTCTTTCTGGACAGAAGCCATCTAGAAAGGCTATGGCAAGCATGTTTTCTGGAGATGGCCCACCATTTTACAGATAGATGCACTCTGGAGAGGCATAGCCCCAAAGACTTTGTCCCAGGATTACTTCTTGCTGATATGCCTTTCCTGCCAACTATCACATAGCTTAATGATTCCTGGACATCAGCCCACCCTATTGGGCAAATTTCCTGTAGATCAACATGAAGAAGAACTTTCCTTAATTAATGCTGTTTATATGAATTGATGATTTCATAGAATTCCTAACTCAAATCATATAATTTTAAAAAGAAAGTTTAAGGAGATGGATTTAGTTGTTTTGCCAGAAAGATGTAATAAACTTAGAAACAAGAATATAATGTGTCCCCTCCTCATAGCATAGTTAAGTAAAGGCTGCATAATATAATAAAGAATAAAATGAGCTTTCATAAACTGCACTAAGAAGAGAAACAGGCTTTGTGACCAAGGAAAGACATTCATTCTAGGTCAAGTCCAAGGATGAACCCACAGATGTGCACTATGGTAAAGCAAGGCCATGTGGAAGAGTTGCTATTAACTTTTAATGAGCTTACAGAATGAAACACTGCTTTGAACTTACTATCAACATCCTTCTGTAACTCTCCTTTTATGTAACATTTTATCTATGATGTAATTTTATAAAGAACTGTTGTCTAAGAAGGTATAAATTGTTAGAAAGAAAAAATAAATAAAGTGTGGATTTTTGGGGGCTCTGCTCCATCCACTGTGTGTGTGTGTGTGTGTGTGTGTGTCTATATGTATGTGTATGTCTATATGTATGTCTATATGTGTATGTCTATATGTGTATGTGTGTATATATATATATATATATATATATGTGTGTGTGTGTGTGTGTGTGTGTGTGTGTGTGTGTGTGTAGGTATATTTGTATGTATGTAAGTATGCATGAACACTTATGGAATTAATGAAACAGGTGGCCAAAGTATGTGTTTGTGTGAGTCTATGTGTTTGCTTGACTTTCTCCTTTCTTCTACTCTTTTCTCTCTATATCACAAAGAGTTAACAGTCTCTGAGCCTCTCACCTGGCCAATAAGAGGCCCTTGAGCCAGAGAGAAAAGAGCTCAGATAACTAAGCTTTTTTTCTTAATCTCCTGCTGCTATCAGCAGGAGTTAATTTACCAGAATCCAATGGGTTTTGACCACAGAATAGCAAAAAGTTAAAGAAGGTAGAAATTGCCCAAAGTAAGTAGCTTTTTTTTTTTTTTTTTTTTTGGTTTTTTGAGACAGGGTTTCTCTGTGTAGCCCTGGCTGTCCTGGAACTCACTCTGTAGACCAGGCTGGCCTCAAACTCAGAAACGTGCACCACTACGCCCGGCGAGTAAGTAGCTTTTAAGCAGCTTTAACCATGTTGACTCCATAGCCCACCATTTTGCTGGCTGCCTCAGTACCTGGATGTTATGGCTGGCCCACAGTATATGCATGTATGTATGTATGCATGCATGCATACACACACACACACACACACACACACACACACACACACACACACACACACACACACATATATATATATATATATATATATATATATATATATATATATATATGCATACATACCTATGACATATGTACATAGTGACACAACTCTGCACTGTGCTTGCCTCAGCTACATCACCTCAGACATAAATAACTGAAAATCTGAACTGGACTTGACTGCTGATGTCTTCCTATGACCTTTATTCACCTATTGCAGGAACTCCCATCCACTTTACCCTGCCTGGCTTTCAAATTTCACAGGATAGACTGAGCACCACTCCACAAGCCCCTGGCCAGCTGTGCAGAGCAACTGAATTGTTCACATTGTTCTTCATTGTATTCTTGTAGCAATAGGCCATTTCTTTATGAATAGAGAGAAACATTTGATTTAAATATACATTAAATTTAATGGCAATTTAAAAAACTAAAGCCCCAGAGAAACATCAGTGTACTGTTCTCCATTTCACCACTGTGAAATGAAATAATAGCATCTTTGGGACATATATAGCTTAAGGATGAAGCCAACTATCAAGGCATTTCTCTATTGGGTCCCAGATGGACCCAAATATATTATCTACTGGCATCTACATCATTACTTATACTCCATTACAGCAGCTATTATCACTTGTATAGTGTTCTTGGACCTTTTGCTTTCTCTCCATGGTGTAAACCTGATAGTTCCTTAATTCTTTGTCAGTATAGCATGGGTGTCTGACTTCTCTGATTTTCTGTTTTTCCCCCTCCTTATATTGTAAGTTCTTTAATAGATAAATCTTAACATTCTTTGTTTGTTTGTTTGTCTGTTTCTCCCTTCCTTCCTTCCTTCCTTCCTTCCTTCCTTCCTTCCTTCCTTCCTTCCTTCCTTCTCTTGCCCCCCTTTTTTATTGGCTATATTCTTTTTTTTTTTTTTCTGAGACAGGGTTTCTCTGTATAGCTCTGGTTGTCCTGTAACTCATTCTGTAGACCCGGCTGATTTTGAACTCAGAAATCTGCCTGCCTCTGCCTCTCAAGTGCTGGGATTAAAGGCATGCGCCGCCACCACCATCAGGCAGCTATATTCTTAGAAAGCCTACCCTGCCTATCTTCTTTCTAGAGTTATAGAATCCCAGAGTCTAAAGAACTGACCTGTGTTAATGATAAGTTTGAGAGAATTGTGCCTCATGAGACATTCTTGGTCTTGGGTTCCAATTCTCTATCCACTGGTTCACTAACTCAGTTTTCTGGAAGAGAATCTGATTGTTCCTTTACAAAGGGGGAAAACAGGAATTGTTCTAGCATGGAGTAGATGCTCTGAGGTGCAGTGTCTGACATGTAATTACCCAATATATGTTTATTGTGATTTTGCACTTTAGTTATGTTTCCTTTTCTTAAATTTTGTTTCCCATATTCCTTGGTGACTTTACAAACTGTCCTTGGATTACTTGCTCAACACAGAGATGTTTAAGAATCTTGAAACTCTAAATTTCCATAACATGCCTATTAGCCCTCCAAATTATTTCCAATTCTTAAGTCCTAGAATGTACAGACAAAGACGGGGCCCTGTTTTGTGGTAGATTTGTCTGCTCAGCACTGTTGTGAACAGAAAAATTAATTAGTGTTCTTCTGTATTCTCGAATCAAAGACAAACATCTACCCAAATATAGCACAGCTCATGGCAGCCAGGTTGGTATCTCAACTTAACTACTCTCTGCGTGTGTGACTATGGGCAGAAAAGTATAACCCGTCTGCCCTCTCTTTCTTGTCTGTGGAGTTAGGGTGATGAGAAAAACCTCTTGTATCACATGGTCCTTGTCAGGATAAAGTTATTAAGAACTGTGCCTGAGGAGTAATGAGTTCTAATAGAGCCGGAGAGAGGCAATGCCTCTGCACAGTAGCAGTCGACTCCCCACTGCTCTCGCTGTGATGAGAAATAAGCCTTTCTGCAGATTAAACACTTGAGCCTTGCAGTCAGTCGGTATTAGATTGGACCCAGATGCCGCCTGTGTGGTGTGACCCTAGGCAAGTAATTCCGTCTCTTCAAGCCTCAATGCCTTCCTTTTGGGAGGCTTGCCAACTGCCTCCGGCATTTTGGAGCTTTACTTTAAGGGTGGGAAGGTCTGATAAAAGCTTGATTTCAGGGGACACAGCAAGTCCTCATGCCACTTGTTTAAAAGAAAAGAAAAGAAAGAAACAAAGAAAGAAAGAAGAAAGAAAGAAAGAAAGAAAGAAAGAAAGAAAGAAAGAAAGAAAGAAAGAAAGAAAGGGAGAGAGAAAGAGACTGATTCTTATGGGCATGATTTTAACACTTATTTTGAAAGGTTCTTTGTCATTTATTTTCAATCTGCATATAAAGCTGGTTCCTTTGTTCATAAACGCTTCTTTTGGCATCTCTTTACCATCCTGAAACTTTTCCAAGCTGCTTCTGTCTCAGCTTCCTCCGTTAGTGAAAGATTAATTCAATTAGAGTCTAGCACCAACTCTGAAGGGAGCGCAGGGAGAGACTTCAAAGGGAGGAGGAAAAGGAACCCTCTCATCCTGCCTGCTCTTATTGAGCCAGGAATAAACATACCTGACAGGTCAGGTCATTGTCGCCGCTATTATAGTGACTCATTAGGAGACTTGCATTTGAATATTAGGGAGTGTGTATATAAGAGAAAAAAAAATATGTGTGCACATGTTTGTGTCCGCTGGCCTCTTGCCTTCTGAACATGATTTTCCTGTTTTGACATACCACTGGCTGGGGTAAGAGCAACCAGACAGCTTAGGTTTCACTCTGACTTTCCCCTGATGGCCTTCTTCCTTGATGCCTGCCCAAATATTTTTTTTATTATTATTCCAATTATCCACACCCAGCACTCTCCAACCCGCCCTCTGCCTGGTTGGCTGTGACTAGCTCTTATGGCCACCCTGCTATATGAAGCACACAGGATTATCCTTACTGTGCAGTCAGCACCTGCTCTTTACCCACACGGTTCTCTGTTTCTCTCACCATTTTCTAGATTTTCAACTTGTGCAATCCAACGCCTGGCTTTTTATATGGCATCAAACACATTACTTTCCCATTGAGAGATCTCCAAAATGAGTATGGAGGCAGCACCACAGCAGGGGGCAGACCAATCTTACATTTGGTCATCTCTACTTCTGTTTCTCTGCTTGCCATTCTTTGAACTCTCCTCTTGTTATGACTACAGCCTGCTTGAAATGGATGGTCCTGCACTCTCTGCTGACCCATTTTCACATCCAAGGATGATTCCGTCCCTAACTCACTTTCCTTTCTCTATTTTCCTCCCTCTGAACGTTGTTTATTTATGCGGACGATCTCTCTATTGAGTAGCTTCTTAGGCCTTCTATTTTATGTCACTCAAGAACACACACTACAAATGAAATTGAGTCTCTTCTGGAGGTATCCTTTTCTGATTTTTCTACACAAAAATAATCATCATTATCAGATAGGTGTGCATTTTTCTAGCCTTTCTTTTTAGTACTTTAGTATTCCACACGAAGAAAGTAAAACAGAAATGTAAAAGTGCTCATCAGTGTAGACAGAATGAATGAAAGTGCATATGCTCAAATGTATGTTTATGCATACAAGCCAATATATATATATATATATATATATATATATATATATATATATATATATATATATACACACATCCACAGTCAATATATACATATAGACTGGCTTACACTTGTACTCTTTAGCATATTTTTTATAGAAACCATATTGCTTCATGCATGCTCTTTTGGCAACTTGCCTTTGCAACTAAATAATACATCTTTGGAACTTCTCCATATTACCACACTTTGCTCTGTTCCATTCATTTTAATTCCCATATTGCATGGCATGGATAGTTATCCGTTCATTTATTTACGGACAGATACATACATATTCCATATAACTTGTCATTTATAAATAATGCTATAGGTTGAATTCTATTAATTACTCAAATGTATATATGCTTTCTAAAATTCTTTCGTTGTGTTGTAGAGAAAACTGGCATGTACGTTTGTAATGAACATCGCTCACTTCCCTCCACAAAGTCAGCTGAAGTTTTCTTTTCCATTGGCTGTGAAAATGTTCCCCATGTTAGTACCAACTCAGATATTATTGACTTTTTTTTAAATTTTGAAAATCTTTTTATCCAGATTAAATTTAAATATAAATTAATTTAAATTCATACTCCACTGAGATAAAGCATCTCTGGGAGTTTATTGGTCTTCTTCAGTAAAAAAAAAATGTGTGTGTGTGTGTGTGTGTGTGTGTGTGTGTGTGTGTAATCTTCTTTTATCCTACTTCAAAGGTAGAACTTCCCTTCTCAATGAAATCATTTCTTCACTATTCTTTTATATTCTACTATAGTTTCCCTTTAGCATCTTCAGATGTTCTATCTTCACAGATTTCTTTCTCTTGGTGCTCAAATATAATCAAATCGTCAATACCTTGACATAAAAGAGTGCATTTTACTCTCCATTCCCTTCAGCATCTCCCCTGTTCTCTGGCCTCTGCATCCCTCAGTTTATGCATGAATGCTCAATATCCGCTACTCTCAGCCCCTCCAATCAGCCAATCAGTGTGATTAGTGATGACTCCTAGTCCTAATGTTATTCATCCTAATGCATCTTTGTATGTGTTGCTCTATGTCACCAATCACAACTTCAGCACAGTATCCCATTTACTTGCCTCTGATTATCTTCTTTATTTTTAAAACTTCTTTCCTCTTATGACTAAAAGTGTGGATATTCAGTAATCCTGCTTTTGTGTATTGGGTATTTTTATTTCACATGCTTCTTGGAGATCTCATCAGTGCAAATATTTCAACTGATGCTTGTACAAGCTCTATGTAGGAGATTCTGAAGAGATTATCACTAGTTCTGATTCCTCATTAAAAACCTACATTAACTTTAACTTTTCCCTAGTAAACTGAATAACAATGAATCCAAGGTCAGAGGATAAAGTGGTTTTTACTATCCCATTTTACTCAGTCAAGTTATTCTTACTCCTCTTTAAATCATCTGTTGTATGTATGTATAGTAAGATGATAGAAAATTAATTGTCTAAGTAAATGATTCGTCTGCTTCCTGAATAGAGAAGTTCATTATCCAGAAAACTCTTTGGTGAGTTGCATTTGTGGATAGCAAGTAGGAGAGAGGGTAGCAACAAGGGTTAATTAAGCCTGTAAAATAAGAGCTGGTCACGTAGGTCTGGTGTGCTGCTGTTTTCCTGGATACACATTTCAAGTTGAACGTCTGCTGCTATAATGTTGTTGAGAATAGTTGTGGAAAGACAGAAGAAAAAGGTGGCTGGCAACCAGAATGGAAATCTGGCAAAAGGACAAGCCTGGGGAAGAGGGAGTTTATGGGGCTGTGCTGTGTAACACACACGGTAAATGATGTGACTTGTCTCTCTGGAAACTCTTCAGTGTTAAACCTGTTTGCTTCTTGCTTCTGATGAGCTGTGGTTAATTAATTAAATAGCATATTCATTATGAGGCTTTCTTTTTCAAATGATGCTGGTGGTTTTCTGTTGTTAGATGCTTAATTATGTTTATTTTTGTATACTGGCTTTCTTTAAGGTGTATCTGACAAGTAATGAAATACTGAAACCTATTTTTAACCTATTAAATATCTATAAATTAATCAGCAGTGCTCAGGAAATGAATTTCCAAAAGTTTCCTTGTGTCCTTTGGTAATCTTACTCTCTTCTACACTCTACTTCTGCTTTACTTGTAATAGACTGCTATACGTTTTTTAGAATAATATGTAATTTTTTGTCTCTTTGATTTTGTCTATTATAATTATTTGGGGGATTTCTCTATAC